>WNNJ02001023.1:0-100666 GCA_012934845.2 Pomphorhynchus laevis | reverse complement strand
ATGATAATAATATATTATTATTAATTATATTATTAAAAAATAATACTAATTTTAAAAAATTGATCGATTTATAATAACTATTTAAATAACGATTTTAAAAGCAATTATAAAAATTGTTATCAACAATTTTTAAAATTGATCGATTAAGAATTAACGAATAAAAAATTACTCGGCAATTTTTTAAGCTGACTGCAAAGTATATAAATTTGGTTGCAACAAGCAGTTAACGAATTCTAATAAAAAATGTAAAAAGTGCTAACCATAGAATTATGTAAACATTAAGAGATCATTTAATAAGCGGATGCAGATCGTTGACAACTTCTGTCGTTAACGATACGCACACAGTTTACTAAGTAAAAAGGAATTTTTAAACAAAAGTTTACCGTGATTGTAGTTTTTCCTTGGATAATCCTTAAGCCCAATTAATCTCCTAAAATCTTGCAAACTAGTTGAAGTAACGG
Source organism: Pomphorhynchus laevis (assembly GCA_012934845.2). Classification (NCBI taxonomy): domain Eukaryota; kingdom Metazoa; phylum Acanthocephala; class Palaeacanthocephala; order Echinorhynchida; family Pomphorhynchidae; genus Pomphorhynchus; species Pomphorhynchus laevis. The sequence goes on along the minus strand of WNNJ02001023.1, from coordinate 100,205 downwards.
TTGGTTGGCCGTTGCAATTAATTTGAACTTTTACTTGACTAGGTGGTCTGTAATCTAATATCAAAAAGTATTTTTATTTAAAATACAGAGAAACAATATACTTCTCAAATTTTAGAATAACCTTTACAATAAAAATGTCTTAAAGTAGCGATCTCGACATGACCTGTTCCGACATCTTTGCAGTTCATTACTAGCGATATAAGCTTATTGATAAGCTTATATGATTGATTAAAATTTAAGTATAAAATAAAATAATAAGCAGAACTGTAATTGATTGCATTTAAAAGCTTTAGTTGACTAACATCGTGACACCATATTTCGTGACACCATATTCTTTTAATAAAAATTATGATTAAAACGGATGATAGTGTCATCAAATTAGCGTTTTTTACAATTAAAAGAATTTCCAAATAAGAAAAACAAGAAACTTATCATAAAGATGGCTCCTACAATTTAGGTTAATGGTAAGTTTAAAATCTGTATTTTTAAAATAAAAACCTGAACTTCAAAGAAATAACAAAGAGATAAACAGAGTTATAAAAAGAAATAATATAAAAAAATAATATTTCAATTTGATGGCAATTAAGCCTCGGTATCAAGAGAAAAAATCAATAGGTAGAAAAGATATTAAATAGACAAAGGGATTTTAGCAGTTGATCGATTGCACCATTTGATCAATGTAAATGATAAAAAATTTGCGGTAAATTAATAAAATGTCGAGTAGAATGAAAGGTATCGTACGGTGGATTGTGAATTTGATGTAGAAATATTAGTAGAAAATGCTTTAGCAAACAAGATTAATGCAGCAAGTTCAGTGTATATTTTTAATATAAGCTTTAAAATACCAACACCTCCTGTAACTTGGAGGGGCATACTTGTTCGCAATAGGTTTAGAATCTTCAAAGTGATGTACTGCTCCTAATAATGACAGACTGGTACGACTGTTAAATTATATATATGGTGTCAATTTGGATATAGAAGGACGTGTCTTTGTTTATCAGATATTGTAGAGGATGGTTCATGATTGTATCCTCAAGTTCATTGCAAATACATCAAAAACAGTTGTATATAAAAATAGTTGATAAAAATAATTAAACAGCACTATCTGAAATATAAAATAAAAATTAGAAAAAATTGAATAAAAATAGGAAAATGTTTTCTTCTTAACTTAAAAATAATTTCAGGTTTAAATCGTAAAGATACATAAGTGGAATTGAGGTTGAATTGAATGCTACTTACTTCTATATTCAAAATTAGGGCGAGATATTTGCTCGGTATTAAAATGGTAATTTTCATTGACTGACAGCATTGTGTTTCGGAATATGCGACTAGAACATAAAAATAGCTAGAATTATGTATATTATACATCTTAATCGCACTTATTTGGGCGCGGGGCATCGGAAATGCCAATAAATTGACGAGTACTCCTCGGCCTTTCTGAAACCTTTCGGCTTGATTCGGTCGGTTCTTCGTCTAGCAGTGTATTAATCATCGAGACGACATCAAACCTGAATTAAAGTTGCATAATGTGAGAAAACGTTTATAAAAATTAAATTATTCTTAAATATAAATATTAAAGTTTAATTCCGTATTCATTAAATACAAAAGTAAAACAATACAGATTGTTACCTTTTGAGATCTTCTTCTTGTTCACTCAGGGCAGTCGAACGAGCTTTAACATCTATCTAAAACAGATAATAATGTTTAACGAAAAAAGGTTTTGCATATTTTTACATTATTAGATTCTTTTTTAATAATTTCCTTTTGATTATCACCATCACAAACTTTATCTGATTTATGTAACTGTTCTATTTTATGCTCGTCTTGATTCTCGACTTGACCTTCTAGATGATTTTTGATTGCTTCAAAATCTACTTGCTGTTCGTTTTGCTGATCAACTTGTAGTTTATTTTGGTTCTCGACTTCCGCGTCAAATTCATGGATAAATGTATTAATCAACATTTCAGTGATAGTTTCAGCGACCTTTTGGTCAACATTCGTGTACTGATTTTCATCAATAATTCCATTATCAACTAATGTTCTTTCAGTTTGCGAAACATTACTATCATCGTTACTATTGAAGCCTTTGTCAGCCATTAATCTGACATTATCTCCTTCAAATTTGACTGCTACAACGGAATTATTATTTATCGATTCGTAACCGCAAGTTGAATTGTCGTCAATCGCTAGCACATCGTTTTCTTTAACATCGATATCTTAAAACATTATGTACAATTACCTAACATTAAGCAATTATACCATTTTCATTGACTGATTTATGTTTCATAATATCTTCATCAATTTCGTCCATTGAATATTATGGTCTCAAAATCTAAAATTCATTATTTTTGGGTTGAAATATTCAATAAATAGTATTTCAATAAATAATATTATTAATAAATAATTATTAATGCTAGATCAAAGAAAAGCGGAATTTTTTTGATATTTCGCTAACTTCTGTTAGCATCTTCAGAAAATTTAGGATTTTCTTTAGCGAAATATCAAAAATAATATTTTCTTTTCTTTGATCCAGCTACAATAATTATCTATCAATAATGGATCAATATCAACTATTTAAAAACTTTAAAGACCAATGAATTAAAATATCAATAATGTTGAAAATGAAAAATAATGAAAAATGTTGTCAAAATTCCTGTACATGTCAATAATAGTAACATATGGTTTCAGTAATATTGAACTATTGTGTCATAGTTCAATATGATATAAATAATAGTGTAATATGGTGTCACTAATTCTGAAATATAATGCCAATGATACTGAAATATAATGATAATATAATGTCAATGATACTAAATACGATGTCAAAAATATAGGTACCTGAATATAGGTACCTATATATTATAGGTACCTATACCTAAATATAGGTCTGAGTCAGCAGCTGATGAGACCCACTCAGTTACAATTACAATTACAAAATTGTAATTTTCTGTACTCATTTCAAGTACCGATTAGGATTCAAAAACATATCTTCTAGTAAACCCCTATAATTAGATGAGTTAAATCATATTAAATTAGATTATTGATTCCTTTTGTCTATACATAAATGTAGGAATGCAAATATTTAAATCTTAGAATTTCCATAATTCGGATATTTATACTGGTCTTTACAGATATTAAATTAAGCTTCAAAGACTAAATAATTATTGGAGCTGGAGGAAAGAAATGAGGACATTATGTTTGATATTTCGCTAACTTCTGTTAGCATCTTCAGAAAATTACAATCTAATTACATTTGTAATTTCCAATAAAAAAGAAATATTGTGTCAATAATAGTGAATGAATGTGTCAATAATACTGAAATAAGGTGTCAATAATAATGAAATAAGGTGTCAATAATAGTGAAATAAGGTGTCAATAATTGTGAAGCAAGGTGTCGATATTTGTGAAATATAGTGTCAATAATAGTGAAATATTGTGCCAATAAGGTGTCAATAATAGTGAAATAAGGTGTCAATAATTGTGAAGCAAGGTGTCGATATTTGTGAAATATAGTGTCAATAATAGTGAAATATTGTGCCAATAAGGTGTCAATAATAGTGAAATAAGGTGTCAATAATTGTGAAGCAAGGTGTCGATATTTGTGAAATATAGTGTCAATAATAGTGAAATATTGTGCCAATAAGGTGTCAATAATAATGAAATAAGGTGTCAATAATAGTGAAATAAGGTGTCAATAATTGTGAAGCAAGGTGTCGATATTTGTGAAATATAGTGTCAATAATAGTGAAATATTGTGCCAATAAGGTGTCAATAATAGTGAAATAAGGTGTCAATAATTGTGAAGCAAGGTGTCGATATTTGTGAAATATAGTGTCAATAATAGTGAAATATTGTGCCAATAAGGTGTCAATAATAGTGAAATAAGGTGTCAATAATTGTGAAGCAAGGTGTCGATATTTGTGAAATATAGTGTCAATAATAGTGAAATATTGTGCCAATAAGGTGTCAATAATAGTGAAATAAGGTGTCAATAATTGTGAAGCAAGGTGTCGATATTTGTGAAATATAGTGTCAATAATAGTGAAATAAGGGGTAATAATACTAATAATACTAATACTGAAATATTATGTCAATGATACTGAAATATAATGATAATATAATGTCAATGATACTAAATGCGGTGTCAAAAATAAAGGTACCTGAATATAGGTACTTATATATTATAGGTACCTATATACCTATATATAGGTACTATACCTAAATATAGGTCTGAGTCAGCAGCTGAAGAAACCCACTCAGTTACAATTACAATTACAAAATTGTAATTTTCTGAAGGTAATTTTCTGAAGATGCTAACAAAAGTTAGCGAAATATCAAATAACATTTTACTCCTTTCTTTGATCCAGGTCCAATAATTATTTATCAATAATGGATCATTATAAACTATTTACATTTTATAATAAAGTTATTTTAGTTAATATATAATTATTAAATAATAGTTAAAAGTACAATTTTAGTGTTCTTCCAAATATGCTCATCAGAATTAGTTTCTTGTAAGCATTTAATGTGAAATACAGCACAAAACAATATGTATGTCGACGAAGAAATATCAACAGTCAAAGATCGGCATTTACTATTTCAGAAATTACGGTACTTTTTGCTACCGATTTTATGCGTAAATGAGGATCTTAGTAGAAATCGAATAATCCTTCAACAATTTTTTCGTATGCTGCATAACTCCAGAGAAAATATGTAATGATATACCGTTTGATTAAGCGTTTAATCAAAAAATATATTTTACATGCAAATGATAGTCAAATTCATTTTATAAAAATAATTTATATTTAAACAAATATTTTAATTAGTTTGTAATGTCTAATCGATTAGATGATATAATGATTAATATTGAGTGTAAAATATTCATTTAAACGATAAAATTAAAATGATGATTACATTTTTAATCATAATTCAAGATATCATATTAAATAAAATTAATTATTTAATTAAATATTATTATTTTTATTAAATTAAATAAAATGATACAAGTCGGCATTAGTATTAAGACACAGGTACACATACGAGCATTAGCTCAAATAGCTGGTTCATAATAAGTTCCTAAATAAGTTAATTAGTTATTAAAAAAATTTCTAGTACATCATTCACATTGATTCATATATTGATTGCCGTCTGCCAGTCCTCCTTTGCATTCAGTAGTGGGAGGGATATGGCACTGATGAGTCATTGTGATGACGAAGCGGCATTCGTCATTCTATCGCGTATGGCTTACATGTTTTACAAGAAATTCACGCAGAATGGTCTCACTCTCCTTTATTAAAATAAGGAAATATAGCACGAAACACTGCCTGCGGCCATTCGTAGTCTTCCTTTAATAGTACTAAGAGAACTGCATCCAATGGTGCCTGCATCAAGGTTGTTCCAAAGCTTAACAATTCTTCTATCAAATTGCATCGCGCTCAATTTCTGTACGCTGCTTCTTCGAATAGTGACCTCGAAGAACATTTGAACCACGTAATTGAACCCTACTCCGAAGAGGGTGATAGGGACATCGAAGTAAATGCCAAACCAGGCACATATCCATAAACCGACGGTCCATTTGACGGTCTCAAGTCCAAGTGATATCAATCTGTCTTCAGAATACAGCGACGCCAACGTTGGTGCTAGTTTTGTTGCCCTGCGAAGTACCCTCACTGATTTCTTATGTTCATGCACAGTACGTGGGTATACAACCGGTGCTGCATATAAAAGTCTACTCAATACATGTGCTAAAATCATAGGCCGCAGAGCAGTCGGATCAACGCGAACAAACGCGTGTCTAGTCATACCTATCAATTTATTGAAGTTGGCACAAGCTTGCTCATTGTGCTTTTTGGTTGATAAATTAGAGGTCACCCAGACTGCTAAATATTTGTAACTATCGACACTTTCAACAAGACAGCCCTTATATGTGTAACAAGCTGATGTTGGTTGATTGCGAGCATTACTAATAATACGCATGTGTTTGCATTTCGAAACATTTATCACAAGCTTGTTAGACGCCGCCCACAACTCCACATTATCCATGTCAGTTTGCAAATTATCAACATCCTCACATGAATGAATGGGCCGCCATATTTTTAAGTCATCTGCATACAAACATGATCGAGAGCAAATGCACCCAGGCAAATCGTTAACATAAATGCTGAATAAAAGCAGATCCAAAACTGAACCTTGAGGTACTCCAAGATGACATTCTCTAGACACAGACAATGACCGATCGACAAGTACTCAAAAGCAACGCTCACGAAGAAATTCTCAAATCTAATCAACAAGTGTGCTTGAAAGTCCAGTATTGACAAGTTTCTGAAGTAGACCATAATTTACCCTATCAAAAGCTTTTGAAAAGTCGAAGAATATAATGTATGTATCAGTAGAGCGTGACTTATTCGCTGTCCAATCAAGATGAGCATCAAGCAAATTTTAAAAAGTTGTATAACCCTCTCCAAATCAGGGCTGATTAGGGACTAAAAATTTTTCTATATGAAAAAACTTAACCATGTAGCGATGCACAAACATCTTCAACACTCTACAGCAAATGCAAGTAATGCTTACAGGTCTATAATTATCAACGGAAGAGCGATCTCCCTTCTTGAAATAGGGAAGAACAATTGACTGCTTTCACACATTAGAAAGAGATTTTTCTAAGATTGACCGGAAAAAATTGCAGAGAGGAACGCAAATTGAGCCTGCTAATCGGCGCAGATAAACAGAAGGTAGTAAATCACAACCTCTTGAATTATTTGCTTTTAGACGGCGTAATTCGGAATAGACTTTAGCTGGCGTTATCAAATTGTCAAGGTCCAACTCAAGACACGTGTCAGAGTAAGTGTTCAGCACACTAGATTCCATACAAAAAGTTTCATGTTCATTTGCGGGCTCTACTTAATTGCAATAGTGTGCCGCAAACTCTTCAGCTGGGTCATTCGCGGAAATTTCACAGAAGTAGTGACAAATCGAAGAATCAACAGCTCCCTTACTTGATAGGTACTGAAAAAGGACCTTTAAATCGTATTTATACCTGTCAGCTAATGTATTCTCAGATGCACACCGCTTCTTTCTCCTCAATGAATTGAATAAATTTCTTGTCTGCTTAAAAACATCATAACTACACTCCCCAACTTTGTAGCGATTGAAGATCAAATTACGAGTCCTCAATGTTGAACGTAACTCAGAATCGAACCAGGGCAAATCTTTTCGACGTGTCCTGCGTCTAAGTGGAGAGAATATTGATTTTCACACGGACCTCGAGTTTCTTATTGAAACCTTTACCTAACGATCACTACGCAGTGATCAGATATACCGATCGGGGCATATTAATGGATATCTTAATAATCTCACTGTTCGAAGATAAACATACATCTAATAGGAATCTACTGTCATTGGCAAAAGGAGTGCAATTGAGGACATACTGCGTTAAACCACAATAGATGATACACTCCAGAAGGTCATAGAAAGCACACAAGTAGGAAAATCTGTATACGAATTTCAATCAACCCAAGGCATATTCAAATCACCAAGTATTAGAACAATGAAGATACCTTTAGTATAAAGTTCTACTTCCCAAATTAGTCTATATGTTGCTGCCATGGGTTTACGATATACTACTCTCAGAACAAGAGGAGCAGTATGCATGAATTTTACCCGACACCACAAACTTTCGACTTTATCAGAAGTGCTAAGAACGGTTACTTTTGCATCGTTGCTCACATACAGAATAACACCTCCACCTCTTCCACTTTCACGATCACTGCGGAAAACCAGATAATCAGGTATGGAGACTTCATTATCAACAATATCACCATATAGCCATGATTCTGTGATAGCAAGTAACTTAGTGTTTCTGCTTCCGACTGTCTTGTCTCAATTTCCAATCATCTTTCTTCCCTTCGCCTTTCTCTGAATCCTGATAAATCCAAAATTATGTGGATCCTACCTCGACGCCTCGGCTTCGAACCTCCCTCCGTATCATTAAATTCTACAATTCTTCCTATCGTTGATAATCTCGTTTTCCTAGGCTTCCATTTTGACAACCGACTTTCACTTAAACCTTTCGTTAGAGATAAAGTACGCTCATCTACCTTGATACTCCGCAACCTCCGTCAAGTTCGTAGATTGATCGATTTCCCTTCTTGTATGACTCTCATATCATCTCTCCTTTTTTCTAGACTCGATTATTGTCTTAGTCTATTTTCCAACTCACCTAAATCCACTCTTCTTCCCCTACAACGCATCGTCAACGCAGCTGTCCGAATTCTCCTCCGTCTTCGTCGTTTTGATCACACATCCTACCATCTTGCTTCTCTCGATTTGCCTACAATTTATTGTCGTGTTCAAATTCGTCTTCTTATCGTTGCTTTCCGCCTTGTAACTTTTCATACCCCTTCATTTCTCAACCTTCCTTTTCTTGATAATTCCCGTCCTGTTTACTGTTCCTTGCGTTCCTGTAATTCCCTTCTTTTACATGTCCCAAACTACTCTACCTCATTTGAACTCCGCTCCTTCCTGGTGGCTGCTCCTCTATCGTGGAATCATCTGCCCATTCATATACGCCAATCAACTTCCCTGCAGTGCTTCAAACGACAAATCCGATCCCATTTTAACAATTTAACTGCTTGACTTTCTCATTTTTGTTTGTGGACTTGTAAGCGTACAGCTTGTACGCATTTGCCACATTAAATAAATTTGTATTATTAATATTATTATTAGGACGAATTAACTAAACTCTATATCTCAGTTCATCTACCTTCGATATAAGACCTCGAACATTACAAAGGAGTATTTCACAATGCCCCAACATACCTCTGGGCGTACTGCAATCATCCCTTACACATCCTAATAACCCGGACGCTAAACCATTTAGACTGTGATAGGCAGAGTAGACGAGCCCGTTTCGATTACAGAATGCAAGCGAGGCGACATGACTAGTTGGGTCCAACTCAGCCGGGAGTGTAGCCTCACAACCTGAAAATTTTTCAGATAGAGATTTGTTTTTCCTTTAGCAACACGATATGTTAGTTCCTCTTTAGCCTTCGATAATATTTTTCGTTCTGATACATCAAGATCTTTCAGCAGTCGAATATTAGACCCTTTGAGATGGAACGAGTTTCGCAACATTAAAACAGCATGATATTGGTTATGGAAGACAGCTTTGAGTAGTCGAGGTTTATTATTTAAAGCATTACGCTTACCTAGGCGGAAAATAGCGATAAGTTTAACTTTTTGGACTGTCTCGATGTCACAGAAGCAAGTACACGCGCCAGAATAGACCTCAAACTATGAATTTATCAATCAGTTATGAATTTATCAATCAACTTTGTTATCTTTAGTTATTATTCTGTTGGATCGACGAATATATAATTAAGATTCATTTATAATTAGTATATAGATTTATTCGGGATAGTCAATGTTGTTGTTTCCAGAAAACACTATTAAAATTAAATTACCAAAAGTTCGATGTTTCGACAGAATCGGTCAACATAACGAACACATAATTTTAAGGTTTCCAACCTTATAGCATATAAAGTGTCCAACCCACACAGCATAGTGGCCCGACCATGGACAGTTTTGTAATCACGGAGCTCCATTTTAGTTATTGGATAACTCGCTAGAACACAATATTCTAAGTGTGTCTGAATAAGGATTTAGTTAAATAAATATTATATATATTACAAATACCTCGAAAAATAAAATTAATCGACAATAATTGATTCTGGGAAATATCCACTTTCACTAGGATAGACCAGATATGTATATGTACTGCTTCATAATTACTTGATCATTCATATTTAAATTTGACCCTCCAAAATTCCAAAATATTGAATTATTTTGGATTGTAAAAATATTTAAAAATATATTTAAGATTTAAAACCTTTTTAAAATATTAAATAAAAACGATGTAAATTATAACATCTTTATTAACGGTGATCAACATTTAAGTGTTTTATCAAATAAAAAATATTTGTTTTATCAAAATGTTTTAAAATGTTAAAAAACATGAATAAATTGGAGACAAGGCAAAATACAATTTAATTAAATACAGATACCTATGATAATCAAAAACAATATTCACGTTTAAATCAGATTATTAACTCTAAAATAAGAAAATGCGCCAAATGGGGAAATATTACATAATTTTATATTTTTTACTAGATAAAAGCAAGAAATATAGGATACATTGCATGGAAAATTCTTTAAAATACAAAGGATTTACATATACAATTTGAAATAATAAAGAATACCAATTGCTGGTTCTATTTTTATGTTTAAAACTTAACTTTAAAACTAAAGTTCTCTAATTGGTAACTGATTCGTCATTGACATTAGGATTAGCAGTCGCGTGTTAGTAAGCAACCGTTCATTTGACGATGTAGTATTTGAAGGCACATCCAGTACGGTATTTAAAAATTATTCAAAATACTTGTTGAAACTTAAAAATTTAAATTGAACTTCTTTTTGGGAAATTATTTTAATACGAAAGTATTAAAACTAAAATTAAAGTTTACTGATCAAACCTTTAAAACTATTAAAATAATTTCATCCCAATATCGACGTATACAATTAAAAATTAAAAATGCATGGAGCGATTGATAGAACGCAAGCAAATATTTCAGATACCATTACTTTTCAGATATTAGTGAGATGATTTTAATATGGCTTAAGGTGCAGAAATAAACAAGGCAACAAAAACGAGAAAGGAACTGCTTGATTTTCAAAAATATTGCCTATTGATAAAATTTATAAAAAAACCTTAAGGATGATTGATACAGTGAAAAACACAGAACAAAATATCTTCGTTATCTGTATACCACTACTTTGGTTAATCTCAATATCAAAATTCGATTGCTGCGATTGACTTAAAAGCCCTCAGGCAATATCTGTATACAAAAGCAATATGTCTAAGTTAATTATATTTAAGAATAATTAGGACATCACAGATATAATGTAATGGAATGAATTTATTTTACCTCAGCTTAGGCCAAGATCAAATAGCGAACTTTTTATTTACATCCCGACCACTGTTTGTTATCAGAAATTTGTTTAATAAAGGAAACATTATGTTGTCTTCTTTAAAAATCCAATATAACTTTAAGAGGAAACGTCATTATACGACGATAAAATCAATGCTTAACATGTTCGACTTTAAATTATGACAAATTATACAATAATCTCAAATTAGGAAAGTGATAATGATGTTTAAATAAAATATAAGTTAGGATGTTTATATTATTATATTTATGGTGTTTATATTATATTATTATAGTTATTATATCTATGATGTTCTGGAATAAGTTAATTGTTAATCTTGATGGTTGAGCTTAACTATCTACCCTGTTTTACAAGGTAGTTTTACAATTTCCATCAAAAGAAATTTAGTGCCTGAGGCATGGTTAAACTTCAATACGCATTGCCGTGCACAGAGCTCATGCTAAATTCCATCCGATGATTCAGATCAAGGCTAGTTCTGTTTTTCGAGCTTTAAACACTGTTTAAGCGTGTGTTAAGGTGCCTATGGATGATTATTAAAGTCACGGAACTGATGGGCTCCGTATACGAAATATGATTATTGATCTCTACCAACAAAAAAGATTAATTCTTTAATTTCAGTTTCGCCTTACGGCTTCTTCAAAATTGTAAGTATGTATAAGAATCAAGACAATTTTTTAACCAGCATTTTTGAACCACTGGTTAAAAATTTTTCTTGATTCTTATAAATACTTACAATTTTTGAAAAAGCCGTAGGGCGAAACGAAAATTGAAGAATTAATCTTTTTTGTTGGTAGAGACCAATAATCATATTTCGTATATATTTTGGTCATATCGCTATCCCAACCGGAAGTAGCTTATAAATTGATTTTAATTTATACTTACAATATATATGATTAAAGTCTCGGTACTGATGAGCTCCAATAGAGCGAAACGCGTATACCGTTGTGGAAGTTTGTCGTCACACATTGGATGACTGGGTATTCGTTGAGACTTTGAATATTGCGAGAACAATTCGGTTTTATTTCTTAGTCTTATGAGGATATTTAGAATGCTGTCTGGTGTTTATGCCTCATCATGAGGAAAACATAGTGATTTATTTACGAGTACACCATTGTGTGTCCCGGGGCAGGTGTAAGAACAAATTATATTTTATATATTTGTACACTTTAAAGTGTACCTGTTAAACAGCATTTCTTTTTAAAGGAATTTAGTGCCTGATGCATGGTTAAACCGCAATACGCACTGCCATGCACAGAGCTTATGCTAAATTTACTCTGATGATTCAGATTAAGGGTAGTTCTGTTTTTCGAGCTTTAGACATTGTTTAAGCGTGTGTTAAGGTGCCTATGGATGATTATTAAAGTCACGGTACTGATGAGCTCTGTAAGAGTGAAACGCGTATACCGTTGTTGAAGTTTGTCGTCACACATAGGATGACTGGGCATACGTAGCGACTTTGAATATTGCGAGAATAATTCGGTTCTATTTCTCGATCTGATGAGGATATATAGAATGCTGCCTGGTGTTTATGCCTCCTCACTAGGAAAATATAGTGATTTATTTACGAGTACACTATTGGGTGTCCCAGGGCAGGTGTAACAACAAATTATATTTTATATATATGATGTCTTTACAGTTATCACAAAAACAGTCGAAACGTACCCTAACCACTTCATTCGACTGACGATGACTGCTGGGTGGTTAGGAACGTCTCGGAGTGATACATTAGACTGATGGAGCTGGTGATCGAAGTCCAGTTATTTAGCAGCAAATATGGATTAAAAATCAATCGTAGCCAGCTTTGTCTCCTGGACCACAGTTTCAGGGGATTTTTCTCAATAGTGAATATATAAAGTGAACAATAAATGCTTATCACAGGTAGGAACAACATTTATGAATTTAAAAGTAGATATGCTTTAATTCTCCAAATTTTAATTTACAGTAGTATGCGGGTTGTATCGTCGGCACATGATGCAAATTTTGCCGGCACAAATTGCTATTATTTTAGTTTAAACATTTTGAAATGAATTGTTGCACAATTTTATTCTTCTTTTATTGGTTTTCCTTTGAATATTAGGACATCCATGAATAATACGCGAGTAAAGTGCAAAATATATTGGACATTGCTAGACTGTGAAACCAAAAGAGTTTGCCAATCGACAAGTGGGTTGCGATGGCGAGGGATGCAATATATGAACTTACGTCGCCATTCCTTTGAACAGCTTATCCACTTACTCTAATATACCATTCATGTGCGGTTTTTGTTGTGCAGCACATTTCGGATCAACGAGCACCATGGATAAAGTTGTGGTTAAGGATTCAGAAAAAACTCCACTATCAAACAGTTCCTTTCCCTCATCAAGCGTTTTCAGATAAACAGTGTACCGCAAAAACCTCAACTGTTTTCTATTCGCCTACAGCGAGTTTGATTACTAATATAAACATTCTAAGCAATCCCAGCATTATAAAAACTTCAATTGTTTTAACTTCGTCAGTGGTCACACGCACATCAAATTTTGTCAAGTTCAAGCCGTCCTCAACCTACACTCGTCATCCGCTCTTATCATAATTACAATAATCCATTGGTACCCTCTTCAAATAGCAACACTTTACCTTCGGGAGATCCAATACAGTATTTGATAAAGGTAATGTACCGGATTCGATGTTTTCTATTGGTGATATCACAATAGCTCATTATGGTGATCTGACGATGACCAATCACAGTTCAACTAACTCAGATAACGAGGCCTTGGTTACTATGACTTCTACGACAATAAATTTTGCAAGGCCATATCGATGTATTATCATATCGCTGTCTTATCATATCACTGTATTATCATATCGCTGTATTATCATATCGCTGTATTATCATATTGCTGTATTATCAATTCGCTGTATTATCATATCGCTGTATTATCATATCGCTGTATTACCATATAGTTGTATTATCATATCGCTGTATTACCATATAGCTGTCTTATCATATCTAACTTAAAGCTTCCCGAATCTGCTTTCCCACAATCTCGCCTCGATGATGATATATCCGCTTTTAGGACTATCCTAGCAACCATTCTTCCTGATGACAATCCATTCATTTTCAATAATATCGCTCTTGTATCTTTTATCCGTTTAAACAAATCCATCAAATCCAATCATCTCAGGCTTCCACTCCTAAAAATCGTTTTCCGACATAGTTCACATGCTTCCTTAGTATTCTCCCAACGTTTTAAACTTGTTACAACTCATCTACCTGTCGTATCTATCCTGACCGCTCCCCTTCTGATATTGTCCAGCTCAATTTAGCTTGCATTGAGAAACATCGACGTGAAACAAACAGCGATCATCCTTATCAATCCGTTAAATCAACAGAAATTTTCACGTCGTACATAAAAGGCCAAAAATTCGATGGCGTCCCGTCTCTCTCTGTCTTGTTGCTAAGCGTTCTCACTCCTGAGCATACTTTTCGTCTGCTTTTCAACACTCGTTTCATTTTTCAAAAGCTGATCTGCTCCTTGATATCTTCGATCAATTATCTATCGATATTCTATGCACTACCAAATCCTGGCACTCTGACTCTGACGATCTTGCTATTCGTCATCTATGTCGCTTTGGCTGTTCTCTAGTTGAATTAGCTCGTCCGATTGTCAACCAATACGCCAATCAACACCAATGCCGTGCTTCAAACGTCAAATCTGATCACATTTAAACAATTTAACTCATTTATCTTTGAGATTTTTGCTGTGTTTTTAGTTAGTGGACTTGTAAGCGTGCAGCTGGCACGTATTTGCCACTTTAAATAATTATTATCGAGGTCTGAAACGAGTAGAAAAATAAAATCGTTCTCATTATCTTTTAATAGCTATTTCGCTTAAATTCAAGTCACTCAACAGAATCGTTTGCATATATCCCGACGTTAACTCCGTTAAACAAATTTTATTTTACCTGTCAAGTTCATTTCTACTCCAGGACAAGGACATTCGAGTTCTTAACTTTTTTAGCCCAAGAAAATGGAAAAAAGAATGGACAAAACCACGACTTTTGAAAGTCGTGTTAGATAATTCTGATATATGTAGTCTCTCTTAAAATCATTCATTCGCCTTAAAATATTATGGTTTGAGGCTCCTGAAATACCTATCGTCTGAAAATAGAAATAAACTGAAGGAATCACAAAAGGAGCATAATATACGTAGAGTGAGTTATCACACCTATGTATATTATGTTATATATTATATTATATTATATCTGTAGGTTACTATATCAGGTTTTATCCAATGTCCTTCGTATTCACCTTTCGTACTACCCCACGTTCCCAAGTCTCAACACTCTGCAGTGTATTGGGACGCAACGCTCTGTGTCACACAAATACAGTAGTACTTTGCGACTTTAACATGCCTGATGTGTACTGTGACCTAACTTTCCCTCGTAATGGCTATGACCAAGAGTCTATTAGCTTATTTTATAATTTTGTCTGCGATTCACATTACTGGATATTGGATTTGTGTGTGTCAGTGCACAGCGATCTAGTCTAGCATATTAAACAAGCTCCTCCAGTTAGTCACAGTGATTATCGGGTGATGATTGTTACCTTGTCACTAAAAGGTGTATCCTCCACATTAGCTCAGGTGTTGAATATACAGAAAGCTGATTTTAATCTGATTCGCTTGTTCATACCCACGATTTCGTGGCCAAGCCTATATTTATATGGTGTTAACCTCAGTTGGGAATTCATAAATAATAATTTGATTGTAGGATAAAAATACTTCAGCTCCGTAATAAGAAGGAATGGTATTAAACGCTTGCATGTGGCTAAACAAATAAGTCCGCAAGTTTACGTAACGCTTTTTTTGCTCACTAAGGAAATTATTGTCATACTTTCTTAGACTATAAGCTAGCTCATAGAATAGCCACATCTTTAAAAAGATCAAAGCACATCGCATATTTGTGTCGTCAAACACGTAGTAGCTCAAATAAACTTTTCAAGCTTCTCGGTTCTTTATCGCAAATCTTCTAATTCGATATCGAAGCATTGTAACATCAAATAATGTAGTAATAGATAACTACGTATCAATTGGCAAGACTTTTGCCAAGCAATTTTTGTTGTCTTTACAACAAAAATTGCATCGCTCTACCCGTCCTCTGTCCTCTCCCAACGATTTAGATTAATATTCTCTTCAAACACTCGCATTTTACCCGATCGAACCCTTTCCGAATTCGCTCAACTCTATTCTGCCAGCATAGAAAAACGCAGTCGCGAGGAAAACAGCGAAACATCCATATTCATGCGAAACATCGACGGAAATTTTCAAGTTGTCCACACCCGCCCCAAAATTCGATGGTGATTCATTTCCCCAATGTCTTCTCCGCTAGCCCGTTTCACCACAACACACGGTGTCCGCCTCGGTCTCGTCAACACTAAATCTATTCTCCACAAATCCGATCTTATCATCAACCTATTCACCAAGCAATCCATCAATCTCTTATGCCTCACCGAATCCTGTCACTCCGATTCCGACGACATATCAATTCGCAGTTTGATCGCTGCCGGTTGCATTAAACTCTAAGTCTCTCCGGCATACTTTTAGCTCGATCCTTTCTCGCTCCTCTTCGTCTTGCAACATCAATCGCCATAATTATTCTTATTTCTCCACACTAAAGTATCCACGTTGCTCTCACAACCCTACCCCGTCTTAATTCCATCTCACTGTTACTCGCCTCATCCTCCCGGAACTCTTTCATCTTCTCCATGTCTCACATGCCGAAGTCTCATCTGTTCTCCTGTCCTTGCCAAACAATACTCACCTACCGATAAACGCAGATACCCTGCGTTTATCTATTCTACTTAGTGATCTCTCTCCGTTTATCAAAATTACTCCTTTAACATAATGCAATACGCCGATGACATCCTAATCTATGCTCATGCACCCGCCTATCGCATACACGATATCGCAATTTCTGCCTTCAACTGTATTTCTTCTATCTACAAACGTCTCTCAAATCTTCGTCTCGTTCTAAACCCAGACAAGTCTAAAATAATGTGGATTATCTCCCGTCAACCTAACATATCTTCTCCCCCTGTATCGTTAGCCTCATCAATCATCCTCATAGTCCACAATCTCACATTCTTAGAATTCCATTTCGATGATCACCATTCCCTTAAACCCTTCTTCCGTAACAAGGTCCACTCGTCTAACTTAATTCTCCATTACATCAGCGGTATCCACCTCCTTATCAACTTCCGTTCCTGTATGTATCGTCTTTTTATCTCTTATTTTCCCTAAAATCGATTACTGCCTCAGTCTATTCGCCAATTCTCCAAAATCCATCTTCATACTCCTAAAACGCATCATCAACTCCGCCGTTCGAGTGCTCCTACTTCTTCGTCGCTTTGACCACCCATACCACATATCTTGCTCAACTCTCTTGGCCCACCATCCACATCCCCATACAACTCCGCCTTCTCGTAATTTTTCGTCTCATTGCTGTCGGCTCCCCATCGTTCATCAACCTCCCTTTCTCAGACGTTAAAAAAAAGTTTGAGATAAATAACATACACAAATACAATACATCGACGACAACCATCGACGACAACAATCGACGACAACAATAGACGACAACCATCGACGACAACAATCGACGGCAACCATCGTTTATGGGAGGACGTAAGAAAACAACTAAGACCGACACCAACTATGGACAACTGCAAGTACAGTGCTCGATACACGACTGCAGCGTCTAGACCACAATCACCTGCGACAAGAATAAGGCTAAAGAAGACTTCGTATGTGGTTTTGTGCCAATAAACTAATATGCAACCTTTCAAATAAGCACATATCAACATCCAACACGTCAACTCAAACTACCCCCGTCGTTTCTAATGTCCTTTCTCCACCCACCGACCCTGCCACCATATACACTTCCCATTCCATGCCATCTTCACTCCCCTACAACCCCACGTCCCGTCCTTCCCGTCTCGTTTCTCGATAACTTGCATCCATCAATCAAAATCACCTCCACCAACCTCCACTATCCTTCCACTCATAACCTTTCGTCACATCGCTTGCCACCCTCTTTATTATCATTATCCTCTATGTCTCCCGTCGTCAAACCAAATCCCTCCAAATCATCAACTGACAGCTCTTCTATCGTGATCTCACCTACTCACGTCAGTAGTCCTCCTTTACAGAAGCGCTTTGCTTCTCGCGATCGTTGCGTCATTGTTACTAATATCACGCCTTCTAACTCCTTATCTCCACAAGCACGTCTGGACCACGATGTTTCCGCCTTCAGATCCATCCTCTCGTCTATTGTTCCTGCGGATAAACCATCCTTTTTCAACGACATTTCTCCTGTCGCATTCATCCGTCTAAACAAATCTTCTCAATCTAATCCTTCCCAGCCCCCTCTCCTAAAAATTGTTTTCAAGCATCGCTCTCACGCGTCTTCTGTCCTCTCACAACGATTCAAACTCATGTCATCTTCAACCACTCGAATTTTCCCCGATCGCGCCCCTTCTGAAATCGCTCAAATCTCTTCAGCCCGCATCGAAAAACGCCGTCGCGAGGAAAACGGCGAAACATCACTCTCCATCCGAAACATAGACGGAAATTTTCAAGTTGTCCACACCCGTCCAAAAATTCGATGGCGCTCCATCTCTCCTATGTGTCTTCTCCACTAGACTCTTTCGCCACAGCACACGGTTTCCGCCTCGGTCTCCTCAACACTAGATCTATTCTCAATAAATCCGATCTTATCCTCAACCTATTCACCAAGCAATCCATAGATCTTTTCTGCCTCACCGAATCCTGGTACTCAGATTCCGACGACCTTTCCATTCGCCGACTGCTCTCTGCCGGTTGCTCCCTAGTCGAATCCGCCCGCCCCCTCAGCTCATGCCCTTCTAAATCCTCTAATCATGGCGGCATCGTCGCATTCGCGCGTCACCCAGCGTCTCTTCGCAAAATCAATCCCCCTTTCAGTCCTTGCTCTTTTGAATTGCTCACTTGTCGTTATTCTAACCCGATCACTCTAGATCTCGCCATTGTATACCGTCCTGGTTCATCAGCTCCTACAGCCTTATTTTTTACCGAACTCGCTGACCTCCTTTCTCATTGTTCTTTGTCCTCAATCCCTTCACTCGTTCTAGGCGACTTCAATATCCGCCTAGACCGCCCCTCTTCCACGGATTCCATTCGCTTCATCAACATTCTATCCAACTACAATTACAAACTAATCTCCACTGCCCCCACACATATACTTGGTGGGGCACTCGACATCATCGCTGTCCCCGATCATTTTGCTGCCTACACCTCACTGTCCATCTCTGATCCTGGTCTATCCGATCACTTTCTTATCACCCTTGATCTCACTCGCAACCACACCCCTCCTCACACACCTACAATCCTACGTCGCCCTTGGAGAAATCTTGACCTCTCCCTTCTCCGCTCTGCCTTACTCAAATCGTCTCTATCATTACCCACAATAACATATTCATCTCCTCACGATCTCGCCTTTCTTTTCGACTCTGAACTCACATCCACTCTCGATATTCTCTTGCCCTTCAAGTCTCACCAACACCGTCGCTTGCACCGTGCCCCATGGTTTGACATCCAATGTCTACTCTCAAAGCGTCGACTCCGCCATGCTTTTCGAGTCTATCACCGCTCTCTCAGACGCGATTTCCGCTCGATCACTCCGTCTTTCCGTGATTCCTATCTTGCTCTTCGCCGGTCTCATCTCAACCTACTACGTACCAAATGCAACTCCTTCTGGCAGCATAAAATCATCACTTCATTCAACTCTAAAACTCTCTGGCATACTTTTAACTCAATCCTGGCTCGTTCCTCTACGCCGTGCAACATCAATGCTAATGATTATTCGTCATTTCTCCAGACTAAAGTATCCACGCTGCTCTCTCACACCCCGGTCTCCATCCTATCCCACTCTGCCCAGTCTACTCTCATCCTTCCGGAACTCTTTCATCTTCTCCCTGTCTCACCTACAGAAGTATCATCTGTCCTCATGTCCTTGCCCAACAAAACCTCACCTGCCGATCCCCTGCCTACCCACATATTAAAATCCATATGCTCATCGATATCCCCATTTCTCACAACCTTGTTTAACTTCGTTCCATCCGCAGTCGTATCTTCCCTTTTACACTGGAAAATCCGCAATCGTTCGTCCCCTCCTTAAAAAACAATCGCTCGACCCCTCACTTCCTTCTAGCTATCGCCCCATTTCACTACTCCCTACTCTTTCTAAGCTCTTAGAACGCCTCATCTTAATACAGATCAACGCGTATCTCTCATCATTCACAATCTGTACCCTCCTTTCCGATCCGTATTCCGCTCTAATCACTTCACAGAAATCGCCTGCATGAAAGTTTACAACGATTTACTCATTTGTCGAGACAAGGCTCTATATAGTGTTCTTATCTTCCTCGACCTCTCTTCCGCCTTTGACATTGTCGACCACTCCGTCATCCTTTATCGCCTTCGTTATGATTACGGCTTTTCTTCCTCCTCCGTAGCATGGTTTGCCTCATATCTATCCGACCGTTCCTTTCGCGTCTGTTCTAATTCATCATCCTGCCCTCCCATCCCCATCTTTTACGGGGTCCCACAAGATTCAGTCCTAGGTCCCATGCTTTTCTATCTTCTGCTCGGCGATCTCTCTCAATTTATCAAACCTTTCTCCTTTAACGTCATGCAATACGCCGATGACATCCTCATATATGCTCATGCACCCGCACATCGCATACACGATATCGGCATTTCTGCCTCCAACTGTCTTTCTTCTATCTACAAACGTCTCTCCAATCTCCATCTCGTTCTAAACCCCGACAAGTCTAAAATAATGTAAATCCTACCCCGTAAACCAAACATATCTCATCCCACTGTATCTTTTGCCTCATCAATCATCCCCATAGTACACAATCTCACTTTTTAAGCCTTCCGTTTCGATGATTATCTTTCCCTTAAACCCTTCGTCCGTGACAAGGTCCGCTCGTCTAACTTAATTCTCCGTGACATCCGCCGTATCCGCCCCCTTATCGACTTCCGTTCTTGTATGTCTACTTCTTTCATCGCTTCTTTTCCCTAAAATCGATTACTGCCTTAGCCTTTTCGCCAATTCTCCAAAATCCATCATCCTACCCCTACAACGAATAATCAACACCGCCGTTCGAGTGCTCTTTCGTCTCTGTCGCTTCGACCACACATCCACATATTTTGCCCAACTCTCCTGTTTCACCATCCACATCCGCATCAAACTCCGCTATCTTCTCGCAACTTTTCGTCTTATCGCTGTCGGATCCCCATCGTTCATCAACCTTCCTTTCTTAGACGACACTCGCCCCACCTCGCTATCGCTGCGTTCCCGTCATACCCTCTTACTCCACGTTCCCAATTACTCCAACAACTACGGTCTCCGATCCTTCCTCGTCGCCGCCTCACTCGCCTGGAATCAACTTCCCTCTCGACGTCCGCCGCGCTCCCTCCTTTATCACATTCAAACACCTCCTCCGTTCACACCTTCTCGACACATGATTTACATTTTTGTTTTGTTGTGGTCATGTAAGCGTGCGCTGGCACGCATTTGCCACGTTAAAATAAATCTTTTTTTTAGATGACACTCGCCCCCACCTTTCGATCGCTACGTTCCCGTCACTCCCTCTTACTCTACGTTCCCAATTATTTTAACAACTACGGTTTCCGATCCTCCCTCGTCGCCGCCTTCCTCCCCTGGAATCAGCTCCCTTTCGACATCCGCCGCGCTCCCTCCATTATTACATTTGAATACCGCCTACGTACTGATATTCTCGACACATGATTTAGATTTTTTTCGTTGTTATGTAAGCGTGACCGTAAATTCGTAACCGAAATCGGAGTTATGGTTAGTCATGATCATAGAACTCGACTTCACGTATTGATTTTGTATATCAGATGCATTCGGCTACTCGGACTACTAAGGCGTTTTTTGTCAACTTGATCGTCATAGCTTTCATATTTATATACTATTCTATTTTATATACTATTCTAAATTTAATTAAGGCATACTTCCATAACCCAAACACATTAAATATAATTAATTGAAATGTAATTTACTTTTAAACTATTATATTAATAATTTATATATAAATATTATAATAATTTTCAATTATTATAATTTATTTAATTTCAATTAGCTAACAATTAAATGTTATATAAAAGCAGAATACAACCTAGTTTAGAAACATGCTCATTATATAATATTATTGTCAGAGCGCAACAACTGGACATGACAAGATGCTTGGGATCAAATTACATAAAGTTCAAAATTAGTGGGTTATATTGAAAATAAGATTTACGAGAAAATCAATAATTTTTATCTCGTATTTGAATGATTTTATCAATTATTATTAAAAGGGCTTTGAGCTCACATGTACACAGAATTTGAAAGTAAATACGGAATAAGAACTGCTTTAATAGTACCTTACATTTCGATAAATACGAAAATTACAAGAGAAATTAGATCAACACAATAATTTAAAGAATAAATTTAAACTCTCAAGTGGCAAATTTTTATGGATGGATAATAAATAATATACTTTGTATTAGAATAAGATACTAGATAGTTATTTCAGAGGAAATACATCATTAGCATGTATTTGGCCCCGCTGCTATGTTGGGTAGAGGAGTTAGGGGCCGAAACCTGATAGCATAGCAGTTCCTCCTGATGACCTCTAATTCTTATTCTGATACAACGTCTGTTATTTATTAGTCAATTCATAAAAATGACTTTTTAAATTTCAATTTTTTATTTTAACTCGATATAAATTATAGAAAATCTAAAAACAATTATTTATTATTAATCAATTTTTTATTATTTAACTATTTAACTTTTATTTTGCATTTATTTTTAATTTGCAATATAAAATATGTAGACTCAGTTAGCTTATTTAATAAAATATATACGACATATATGACAATAATTTTCTTAATAAATTAGCATGTGTTGCAGATCAGTATTTGACACTTCAAGAGCAAATTTGCGCCCTGGAATATGGGCGAAAGCCACAGAAAATGTCCATATTAAAAAACTTATATGTACATTCGGATATACTCAATATATTGATATCAGCACAGCCTGTCAACCATCAAATAAATTGAGTAAAAATAAAGGAGTATTTTAGAGTTATCGTCTTCTTGATTAATGCTGCAATTTGATAAAAGCGAATTCGCAGCCGCCAAATGATGATATCCCGATTGGAGAACTCAAAATTAAAGCTCGCTTGCTATTAAGCTTCACAATTTAAGTGATGCCTCATTATTGACTGTGATATTTAAAAAGTATATAATATAAGAGCAGCTGTTTCAAAAAAATAATAATCGATAAAATAAAATGTTAGCATATTCTTCATAATTGTAATATACCAACACATCCTTTAAGTACTATGAAATGTATTGTAATACTATAATAGCAGGAATATAACATTTACTTACAGTGAGCAACAATATTTAAAAGTAAAGCTCAAGACTATCATTGTCTTGAAATTATTAATTGAACGTGATCGCATATATAGATATTCAAAATACGTATTACTCAAAATTTGATTATTTCCCCGACTAATTAAGTACTCAACACGAAAAACCTGAAGCGACTATAGTGCTCAATACGAAAAGTGTATTAAATAAAGTGTCCAATACGAAAAATCTGAAACGACCAAAGTACTCAATACGAATAGCCGATTGAATGAATAGGCCCAATACGAAAAGCCTGACACGTATCCTGACACCTTCAGGAGACGCGGTCTATCCGCCTTTCCAAGACATTACTCGATTTATCCGAAAGCACATCTGTTCCCACTATACTCGGTATATAACCCCACCTCACTCATCTTCATCTCAAGGACTCTTGACCTTAGTTAAGTGCTCTTTAAGATCCTCCCTCCTATTAAACTATTCATGTCCAGCCATGTCTTGTTTAGTAGTTTCACTCAATAAGAAGGTAAGCGCCTCAGCCTAGCCAATGTCTACATCCGTTCAGGGGAAATTCACAAGAACTGTGACCTCCTGGATAGTATTATTGACAGCGGTTATGACATGATACTTGGAGATTTCAACGACAGAACTGGTCGTTGGATCAATGCAGCGCTTCGCAGAGCTAGGAACGGTTATCTTATTCACAAACCCCTATCCTCTACCTTTCATTGCACATCAACAAATTCTATCCTCGACATTTTACTGCTTCACTCGAGGTGGCTGTTAAAACCCCTCTGCACGGAGCAGTCGCGCCAGCAATTGTCCACCTCTCATGACCTAATTCGTTGGAGAATTGAGGAAGATATGTTGCTTCGCAGAAGGTTTCACTTTGATCCAATCAGAGTAGCCTTCTTTCAGGCGGCTATCCAACTCTTTCCCCGAATAGGAAATGAGAGTCTGACCGAATTTAATACCTACCTCTTTTCGCAAGCTACCGCGATTCTATCGACTACCTATAAAGGTCGTATATACAATCCCACTCCGACGAAACTCAAGGTCCTAGCAAAATTACTGAACCTCCCTAATCTCTCTGCTTCCGCCAAACAAACCCTCTCGAATGAATACTGGAGCACTAGATACAGGTTTTAGCTGAGTAGGGATAGGACGAGTATCGCTCGCCTTAATCCTTCTCAGTCTTCCTTTTAGAAGATTTTCAAGAAGGAGAAGTTTGTTTGCTGGAAGGATAGAGCATTGAGTTGGATAGGGAATGTAGGCCTTGAAAAAGTTTTGGAGGAGTCACTAGCCCTACACAACTATGGAGCCACTCAATCACCTCAACCAATCTCGCCTTGGTGTAACTTCAGGAGTAGGGATATATCTGTTACGGATATTCTTTACTCCTGGGGTCCACTCCCGGGCACCTCCAAATCCGTCGTTCCACTTTCTTCTCGGGTCTGTCAGCTTTTGACAGCTGATCAGAGAAGAGAGGTGTCCGTAACAATGATTTTAGCCTCCCCATCCGATGTAGCAGGCATCAATATTAGTAAGCGTGTTTTTATCCCTAAGAAAAAATCCTGCTCATGTCCTAAAGACCTGCGACCCATTTCGATTCAAAATTCCCTCGTGTCGATTTACGAAAAAGCGCTTGCGCGTAAAATCCGCGACCATTTAAATAGGCGTAATTTGATCCCTCCAGGTTTTCATGGGTTCGTCAAAGGTCGCTCGGTCCATTCAGCAGTAGGTGAGGTGGAGCAGTTTTGTCGGGAGAATAGCCATCGCCTAGTTGTGGCTATTTTCCTTGACTTTTCTGCTGCATTTGACCGCATCTCTATTCCTTTTGTGATCTCTTCTCTCAGGTCCCTCCGGGTTGCCTGCGAGAATTGTGAACAGGGTGGAGATCTTGCTGTACACCAAGCGGTTTTATTATGAAGACGACCCTGATGCGCGTCAGTTCTACCCTATTACGGGTGTGCCTCAAGGTTCACCTCTTTCTCCTATCTTATATCTTGCTGCCTCCATTAATCTATTCAAAATATTTAAACGCGAACAACGTCTTGTGGTGTATGCTGATGACACCACAGCCCTGTTATCTGGACACAGGTGCAAAGACGTAGTTTCTGACATCAACTGTTTTTTTTAAGATTTAAAGGTCAGTTACCCATATCCAATCTTATTTTAAACTCCGCCAAATCGCAGGCAGTTGTCTTTCATGACACCCCTGCTACAAAGCAGAAGCTTAAGAGATTAGCATTCTCTGCGCGCTCCTCCATATTTGCCTCTGAACCACTTCCCACCTTCACAAGTCGAGTAAAATACCTAAGGTTCACCGTTACGGTGAACTGGTCGGCAAAAGCTGACCTTTATAGACTCAAACGTATACTGAAGAAAGCTAGGTAGGCCCTGAAACGGGCTCAGTATCTGTCATTAAAAGGGAAAACCCAGGTGAGCCTTTGGGGCACTTGGGTTATCTCGGGATTAGTCTTCTTCTCAAGAGGACGTCCCACAGAGCAAAGGCTAAGGTTTCTAAGCTCATCGTATTTCGTTTACCCAGCATTGTACGCGTCGATTAAATTCTTCGGGGGGGGGTGAAAGACCCCGGGTGGTTCTGCGTTGACGATGCGTTGTAGGGGAAAAGAGTAAATTTAGGTGAGTTGAAAAACAGACTAAGACAGTAATCAAGTCATGAGAAAAGGAGAGACAATATGAGAGTCATACAAGAAGGGAAATTAATAAATCAACGAATTTGACGGTGGTTGCGAAGAATCGAGTTACATGAGCGTAATTTATCCCGAATGAAAGGTATAAGTGAAAATCGGTTGTCGAAATGGAAGCCTAGGAAAACGAGATTATCAGCGATAGGAAGCATTGTAGAATTTAATGATACAGAGGGAGGGTCGAAGCCGAGGCGTTGATGTAGGATCCACATAATTTTGGATTTATCAGGATTCAGAGAAAGGCGAAGGGAAGAAAGATGATTGGAAATTGAGACAAGACAGTCGGAAGCAGAAACACTAAGATCGTGAATACGATAAATATTATCGTATAGAAATGATAGGGATGGAAACTAAGCCGAGACGTCGAGGAAATATATACAAAATTTTGGATTTATTAAGATTAAGAGAAAGATGAAGGGAATAAAGATAATTGCAAATTGAGACAAGGCAGTTGTAAGCAAAAACACTAATATTATGAATATGATAAGCAGGTACATGATCAGAGATGAGTATGCCATCATCTTATTGCATAAAATGTAAGTTAAATGTGTGAGAAATAGAATACAAGTCACCGAGAAGAGAGAAAAGCAAAGGGCTTGATACGGAGCCTTGTAGAACACCGCTTGGGACGGAAGAAGGATTGAAAAGAGAAGAATTAGAACAGACGCGAAAAGTACGGTTTAATATATATATATATATATATATATATATATATATATATATATATATATATATATATATATATATATATATATATGTATATAAAACTAAGCTACAGTGGATAAGGAGAAGTCATAATCATGACGAAGACAATGTAGAAGAATCGATTGATCGACGATGTCAAAAGCAGACGATATATCAAGAGAAACTATGACCTTACATAATGTTTGATCGCGCGAGATGAGTAAGTCCTTATAAACTTTAAGACTGGCAATTTCAGTAGAGTGATTAGAGCGAAAAGCAGCTTGGAAGAGAGGAAACAAGTCGGAGGAAAATATATATGCATTAACTTGCTTGAGGACAAGACGCTCATGGAGTTTGGAGAGAGTTGTGAGAAGTGAAATAGGATGGTACGAAGATGGTAGCGAGGGGTTGAAATATTTCTTTTTGAGGAGAGGACGAAGTGGCGCATTTCCAGTTGAAAAGAAATGTGCGGCTGTGGATAGAGAAGTTGAACAATGTGGCTAAGAAGGGTGAGATAGATGAGCATATATATTTTTAAGCATGTGAGTGGGAATTGGGTCAGAAGGAGAGTTTTTATTAGGTAATGACAGAAGAATCGAAGAAACTTCATCAGACGAAATGGGAAGAAGGTGAAATAGCTATGTGAGAGAAATATTTAATATGATGTTTTTTCTGTCTGCTTTTGCTGCTGCCACGCTTCCTATGATCTAACGGATTGCCACAAAGTGTCTCACTATTGTAAAGCGCTGGTATGTCGATGATGGTAATCTGTTTGGTGACCCAAACGCTGTGAAAACGGCCTTCAAACTGATACGGGAAATAGGATCATCCTACATGTTTTCGTTAATCCACAGAACTTTAGACTGTATACGAATGAACTTGATATGGAAAAGCTTCATGCGTTATTTGATGACATCAAAATTCCGGTCGTTGTTGATGGCATATGTGTGTTAGGATCTCCTATTGGTTAGGATCTCCTATTAAAAACGAGGACTATGTAAAAAACATGCTGAATCATTGGTGTACTCTTTGATCGAATCAGTAAATAGCCTCACGCGAATAGGTCATTCTGAGATTCAGATCACATATGTGGCTCTGGTAAGATCGGTTCAGCATAAATTGATGCATTTGCAAAGGTCATGCTATTACGTAGTCGATTTGTTTGACCCACTTGCATTATCAATAAGGTCGATGATAACTGAGTTAACCGAAATTGACCAAAAATCTAATGAAATCCTATAAAAAGTGTTCAACATGAGGTTGAGAAATGATGGCAGAGTCGGTAGTTATATTGAAGATAATTGCAACTATATTTGAAAGAGTTCATAGCACCTCTTATAATGACGAAATTACGAAGCGGAATTGGAATTATTCTGGCAAAAATGACTTCTAGTTGTATTCGCGGAGCACGATTAGCTGTTCACCACCCTATAAGGAAATTCCAATTTTTGATTTCTCGGTCCGCCAAACAATTAAGCTTTTTAAACCACCGGTGCACTCTCTGAAAATAGAACTAGGAAAGTAGGAGAACCCTCTGTCATGAGGGTTCTACATGACCGGTCCCAAGTAATGTTGATAAAGAAGGATGGGCGTATAAACAAGAAAAGTGTATCAATTGGACGGAACGAACTGACTGAACGAACTGATTGAACGAACGGGCTAAACGAACAAAATGAACGAACTGACTGTACAAAAGGACTGAACGAATGAACTGAACGAATTGACTGAATGAACTGATTGAACGAATGGACTAAACGAACGGGCTAAACGATCAAAATGAACGAACTAACTGTACAAACAGACTGAACTAATGGACTGAACGAATAGACTGTACGAACGGACTGATTGAACGGACTAAACGCACTGACTGAACTAACTAAATGAACGAACTAGGAGAACTAGGAAAGTAGGAGAACCCTCCGAAAGTAGGAGAACCCTCTGAAAGTAGGAGAATGAGGTATATAATAAATTTTAAATATTTGTTTCTTTTCCTTATGATTCAATGCCAAAGGTCAAAAAACTGAATTCTTAATATCTAAATCAAATCCAATATATTGATAACACCAATGTAATTGTTATCTCTAAGGCAAATCATTGTTAGAAATTGTATTGCAATCATTAAAGAGTTTCGTTAAAGAGTTAAGATATCAATATTTCGTGCCCTATCCGAGGCTATTTAAAGTAAATAATTCGCATAGAAATATCTTCGGATTAAATTTAATCATACCTTAACTTGTTCCTCGATAATCACAAATAGATAAGCTTTGTAAATTTTTGCCAGAGCAATTGACCTCTTCAGATAAGACTTTTGTATGCAGTGGTCAAATGCTTTGGCGAAATTCACAAAGTTGATTTGTTTTTTGAGTATCGAGGAAAAGTCAAGGCATGATTTATAATTATAATAAAGTTTAATTAACTAAAAGGTTTAAACGTTTGTACTTTGAAGTTATTTAAAGCTGAATTTGTTGTCTAAACTATTTAGTTGTCTAAATTATTTAAACCTAAAAATTGTGCCAAAGTTTGCATATGATATTTCAAATTAAAAATAAACGATATAAAACTGGAACTTCTATTGTAATTTTGTAAGCAATTGAATAGTGAGTGCGAGATATGATTGTACACCATGTGAAACAATAAACATCTAGGGGATATAACATTTAAAGTTATAGTATATAATATTTATTAATATATAATATTTTATAATATTTAAAGTCTTTTTAATCTTTAAAATATTTTAAGTCTTTAATCTTCTTAAAATTAAATGTCGACCCTGCCAACACACGGGAAAGGCAAAATAAGAAGATGTATCAAGTTTTAATGAAACTTTCTGAAGTTTTTAAACCTAAAAATATAAAAACATGCTTATAATAATATTTTAGAATGCAACATTAAGAGTTAGATATGATTACTACATGAACTGAATTAGTTGCTTTCATCAAATCATGTGCTTAAGATAGTCTGATTAAGACAAATGTTGATGTTTGCTAAAACTAAGAAGTTCGAGTAAGTACCGAGTTGCAAACAATAAAAAAGAGTCACTGCATTAAAAGATAATTTTCATAACATTTAATTAATTTGAATAATTGCGGGAATTTTAAAAACATGACTAGAAACTAATAGATTATTTAGGCTCTACCTCTCGTTTATTTTCACGAAACGCATAGACAATAATCATTTTCATAATTTTCATTAGATCAACACCTATTTGGTTTATTTTGCAAAGCCACTTCAGTAAAAAATGCTATTTAAAGGGCCGTTTTAAAAATTAGGAAGCCTAATGTACTAATGTCTATGAAATTATTATAAATGTTTCAATAATTTCGCCTTGAACAACTACATCCTATTGCTCAAGATCTCAACAGGTATTTGATACTTGAATCGCCACTGCAAGGATCTGTGAATCATCGAGAAGCGCTATTCTCAGATCTAGATGCCGTCCAGATTAAGGCTGCGGCCCGAAGAACAAAAGGAAGTGCTGGACCTTCCGGGCTTGATTCTCGCAGCTGGTGCGCACTTTTGCACGACTCTGGTTATGCGTCTAATAAATTGGCAAATGCTCTCGCTAAGTTCGCAACGCTTATTGCCACCAAACAGATAAACAATGAAGTTCTAACCGCTTTCACTTCCTGCAGTTGATCGCTATTGATAAAATGCCAGATGTAAGGCCTATAGGTATCGGCGAAGTTTCCAGGCGTATTATCGGAAAAGCCCTCGTACACACAATCGCAACAGATTTACAAGACGTGGCATTATGAGATCAATTATGTGTTGGCTACCGATGTGCTACGGAGAAGATTGTTCATAACATCCGACGTCTCTTCGAATCGTCTTCAGAGCAATGCGTACTCCTCATTGACGCACACAATGCGTCAATTAACACTCCGAAAGATTAATCAAATATGCCATTCACTACAATTCATTCTAAAAAATTACTATATGCATGATGCTGAACTTCTGATTGACGATGATATACTGTGGTAAGGCGAAGGCTTCACACAGGGAGATACGTTGAAAATGTTAGCATATGCTGCCGCAACGATTCCCCTTATTAGGTCGCTTAAAGCTAAAGTCCCTGAAGTTCTTCACAGCTGGTATGCAGATGATGCTACCTGCATTGGAAATCTAAGTAGTATTAGACCAGTGTGGCATGAAATTACAACCATTGGACAAGGCTACGGATTTAAGACAAATGCCTCAAAATGCAAGCTATTGGTTCATCCAACGATTGAAAAAGATGCATTTTTAGCATTCAAAGGCACAGGAGTCATTGTGACAAGTACAGGATCTGAAGTGCTGGGATCTCCGATTGGAACGGATGACTATGTTGCTGAGGTGATTGAGGAAAAGGTAAAGGTATGGGTTTCGGATGTTGGGAAACTAGCGAATATAGCAGAAATAGATGCACAGGTAGCATATTCGGCATTTACACAGGCCCTGCAATTTAGATGGTTGTATGTGATGCGTACGTGTCCACTGGCTTCAACTCATTTTACGATATTAAGCGATGCAATTCAAAAAGAACTGATTCCAAAAATACTGGGTAAAGTGTCAACTTCATCAGAGGAGGAAGTCATTTATGGACTGCCATTGAGAGATGGAGGACTCGGAATCCGCGACCCTACTATTGACACAGCACTGAAATACTCGAGATCACTCATAATTTGTCAGCCATTTCTGAAAGGCAAAAGTTCTGAAGAATGTTTTGAAGAGGAACATTCTATATTTAAATCTTTAAGAGATGAAGAAAGTATCAAGGTAAAAGAAAAGTTGAGTACTCTGCAAGACAAGTTATCTCTTAAAGTTAGAGTCGCGTTGAAATTTGCCAGTGAGAAGGGTGCATCATCATGCCTGCGTATGCCCTATCTGAACGATAAAGAAAGTCGCATGAGCTGCAGTGAGTTTCGAGACGCGATATCAGTGCGATATAACAGTCTGCCAACCGACAGCTTCACCGTGTGCTCATGTGGAGAGACATTGAGAATGTCACATGCACTGTCCTGTCCAACTGGGGGACTCCCCACGATTAGGCATAATATAATTTGAGATATTATTGCCGAAACGCTAATCGAAATCTGCCATGATGTTGGAGTAGAGCCTTGCTACAACCGGTTCATCCAAATATTATATTTAAAGCTGGGACTACCACACGTCATCCTGATGCGCCATTGGATGTGGTTGTGAGCGGTTTGTTTGGCACACGTCCGGAGCGGTCCATTTTGGACATTTGCATATTCAATACATTAGCTCCTTCAAATGCCGGTACCGTATCATCGTACGAATATCATAAAAGAAGGAAATCAAGAAAATATATTGAAAGGGTACAACTTGTCGAACACTCATCTTTCGTTCCGTTCATTATGTCATCAGTTGGGGGGATGGGAACTCAGGCTACTGCGGTTCTGAAGACCATCGCAAAGAAACTGGCAGACAAGCGCAATGATCAGTACTCTGTTTGTATTGCGAGGATCCAATCTCGTCTATCCATGTCACTGGCCAAATCTGCTTCGATGTGCTTAAGAGCAAGCCGCTCTACGTATTGTCGCCCGGATAGAATGGTTAGCTCTATTGTCTCGTCAGATAGGTGATGGGCCGATCGCAATCCACAGATACATAACAGTAACAATGTAACATATTTTTTGAGGCCCATTTGAGAGAACCTAAAATTGTGTCTGTTACAAAAAAATGTTTCAACAGCACATAAAAGCATGGCTTAATTGGCTGGTTCGCCGCAGAAAAAAAAGAAAATATAATAAAAGTATCACAAATACGGAAAAGCAGCTTTCCCCATGGCATCCTCCATCCGTAATTTCTTTTTGAATTCGTTAATATTGCTACTGCACACTGTTGACTCTCCAAGCCTATTCCACAGAGATACAACTCGCCGATCAAATTGGACAGCTCGTGATTTTCTTATCCTTTCACGTCGCAGGGTTAAACCATGGCCTCGGAGGATATTGGATGAGCGCAAATGAAGACAATCTCGAAGTGGATGATCCAAATCATTAAGAATTTGCCAGACCATACTCATATCGATGTACCGGCGGGTCCACGTGACAGTCTCAAGTCTAAGTGCTTTTAATCGATCAGGGTACGACAAAAATTTCAGTTGCGGTGCTAGCTTGGTAGCTCTATGAAGTACCCTCTCTGAACTAATATGTTCTTTTGAATTTTGGGGATACACACACGGCGCAGCATATAGAAGACGGCTCAACACATGAGCAAAGATTAGCGGACGTAGGGCAAATTGATTGAGTGTAATGAAAGTGCGTCGAAGTTGACCGATTATCCCCAACGCATTTGAACAAGCATGTTTAGTATGTGTGACGGTACTCAAATCACTGTTTATCCATACTCCCAAGTCCTTATATTTGTTCACTCGTTCTATATCACTGCTTTGAAAGCTATAATTAGCTAAAGATTGAGCATTTCCGCCACAAACACGTAAATGTTTGCATTTTGATATATTTACAATCAACCTATTGAGCAGAGCCCAATTTTCGACTTTATCGATATCCCGTTGCAGTTTAACTATATCATTGGGTGAACGAATTGCCCGCCAGATTTTCAAATCGTCTGCATATAAAAGCATCCGAGAATCAATAAATTCCGGGAGATCGTTGATGTAGACACTAAATAACAATGGACCCAATACTGAACCTTGAGGCACCCCTATATTACATGGCCGCGAAGAAGAGTAAAAATTATCTACATGCACACAATAACTATGATTGCTTAAAAACGATTCAATCAATATAACAAGCAAAAATGAAATGCCATTTTAATCTAGTTTATTTAGAAGGAATCTATGGTCTTCTCTGTCAAATGCCTTAGAGAAATCGAAGAATATGATGTCAGTAGCAATGGATACGGCTTTATTAGCTGACCAATCAAGATGGGCTGCGAGTAGATTAGTAACTGTCGAATAACCCTTACGGAAACCATGTTGCTTAAGAGCTATTACATTATTCTCACTATAAAACTTGACCATATAACCATGTATGATTCGCTCTAACATTCTACAACATTAGCAAGTATCCCCAACGCATTTGAACACACATACTAAACATTTGATCACACATACTAAACATGCTTGTTCAAATGCGTTGGGGATAATGCTCCCTGGTTCGATTCTGACTGTAGTCTTTCTAAGCGTCGACTCCGTCACTCTTTTCGTATGTATAAACGCTTTCTTAAACGTTCACCCAACTCACTCCCTCCAAATCTTCGTGATTCCTACTTTTCTCAACGCCGTTCACATCTCATTCTTATACGTACTAAACGTACTCTCTTTTGGCGAAATCAACTCGAGTCATCTTCCAACTCGAAATCTCATTGGAAAATCTTAAACTCAATTCTTTCACGATCATCTACCCCTTGTAATATAAATCCTGATGAATTTTCTTCTTATCTACAAACTAAGCTATCTAATTTACTTTCCCTACTACCCATAGCCCCCTTGTACCCACTCTTATCTTTAAATACTTCCCTCCCAGAACTATTCCACCTTCTTCCCGTTTCGTCTGATGAAGTTTCTTCGGTTCTGCTGTCATTACCTAATAAAACCTCTCCTTCTGACCCAATTCCCACTCACTTACTTAAAAATATCTGCACTTTTATCTTACCCTTCCTAACCACATTGTTCAACTCGTCCATCCGTAGCTGTACATTTCCTTCCATCTGGAAATGCGCCACTGTTCGTCCTATCATCAAAAAGCAATCTCTCGACTCTTCACTACCATCTTCGTACCGTCCAATCTCACTTCTCCCAACCCTCTCTAAACTCCTTGAGCGTCTCGTTCTTAAGCAAGTTAATACATATCTCTATTCCTCTAACTTATTTCCTCCCTTCCAAGCCGCTTTTCGCTCTAATTACTCTACCGAAATTGCATGTCTTAAAGTTTATAACGACTTACTCATATCGCGCGATCATAAATTATGTAGTGTCATAGTTTCTCTTGATCTATCGTCTGCTTTTGACATCGTCGATCACTCGATTCTTCTCCATCGCCTTCGTCATGATTATGGCTTCTCTTTACCCACTGTATCATGGTTTTCTTCATATCTATCAAACCGTACATTTCGCGTATACTCTAACTCTTCTCTCTCCCATCCTTCGTCCATTCCGTCCGGTGTTCCGCAAGGCTCCGTATTAGGCCCTATACTTTTCTCTCTTCTTCTTGGTGATTTGTCTTCGATTTCTCATAAATTTAACTTCCATGTTATGCAATATGCTGATGACATTCTCATCTATGCTCATGCACCTGTTTATCGTATTCGCGATCTTAGTGTTTCTGCTTCCGACTGCCTTGTCTCAATTTCCAATCATCTTTCTTCCCTTCGCCTTTCTCTGAATCCTGATAAATCCAAAATTATGTGGATCCTACCTCGACGCCTCGGCTTCGAACCTCCCTCCGTATCATTAAATTCTAAAATTCTTCCTATCGTTGATAATCTCGTTTTCCTAGGCTTCCATTTTGACAACCGACTTTCACTTAAACCTTTCGTTAGAGATAAAGTACGCTCATCTACCTTGATACTCCGCAACCTCCGTCAAGTTCGTAGATTGATCGATTTCCCTTCTTGTATGACTCTCATATCATCTCTCCTTTTTTCTAGACTCGATTATTGTCTTAGTCTATTTTCCAACTCACCTAAATCCACTCTTCTTCCCCTACAACGCATCGTCAACGCAGCTGTCCGAATTCTCCTCCGTCTTCGTCGTTTTGATCACACATCCTACCATCTTGCTTCTCTCGATTTGCCTACAATTTATTGTCGTGTTCAAATTCGTCTTCTTATCGTTGCTTTCCGCCTTGTAACTTTTCATACCCCTTCATTTCTCAACCTTCCTTTTCTTGATAATTCTCGTCCTGTTTACTGCTTCCTTGCGTTCCTGTAATTCCCTTCTTTTACATGTCCCAAACTACTCTACCTCCTTTGGACTCCGCTCCTTCCTGGTGGCTGCTCCTCTATCGTGGAATCATCTGCCCATTCATATACGCCAATCAACTTCCCTGCAGTGCTTCAAACGACAAATCCGATCCCATCTGAACAATTTAACTGCTTGACTTTCTCATTTTTGTTTGTGGACTTGTAAGCGTACAGCTTGTACGCATTTGCCACATTAAATAAATTTGTATTATTATTATTAAGTAATACTTACTGGTCTGTAATTGTCTACTGAATATCTATCACCCTTTTTGAATATGGGGTGAATGATCGATTGTTTCCACTCTTTTGGAAGAGTCGTATCAATAATAGATTGTCGAAATATGTTACAAAGTGGTGTATATATTGAGTCTGCTATTCGACGAAGATATATCGAAGGTAACAAATCAGCATCTTTGGAGTTTGTCTCTTTAAGACGATGCAGTCCAGCTAAAACTTTCTCAGGAGTTATCAAATTAGCTACGTCTAAACTAGGATATGAAACACTAGCACCTCTTATCGTCTCACTGTTCTGGATAGGTTCAGAATACTCGTTTGTAGTCTCTTTGTCCAAGTAAAAATGCCTTGAGAACATCTCAGCAAGGTCGTTTTCAATAACACTATCAAAGTATTGGCCAATTGTTTTATTAGCGTTCCTACTACTATTCACATATAGAAAGAGAGCTTTGGGATCATGTCTACAACTATGAGCTAGACCATTTTCAAATAAATAGCGCTTATGTCGTTTTAAAGAATTGAAGAAATTTCTCGTCTGCTTATAAACACCATATTCACAAAACCTACCCTTAAAGCATTTGAAACCGAAGTCACGAGCCTTCATTGCAGTATTCAGCTCAGTATCAAACCAACG
Source organism: Pomphorhynchus laevis (assembly GCA_012934845.2). Classification (NCBI taxonomy): domain Eukaryota; kingdom Metazoa; phylum Acanthocephala; class Palaeacanthocephala; order Echinorhynchida; family Pomphorhynchidae; genus Pomphorhynchus; species Pomphorhynchus laevis. Next base: position 63,546 of record WNNJ02001023.1, on the reverse strand, counting down.
AGCGCTTTTCCGACTAGTCTTAGACTTCAAAGGTGAGAATTTTACCATTAGAGAATAAAGCGTCACGCGAAAATGATCCAAGGCCTCGTCAACTCCGACAACAGCTGGATCAGGCCAACTTACTCCATGCAGCTTTGATGTAATAACATCATAGTTCGCCCGAAAGACATTAATCTGACGTTTGTACTGAGCATGATGAAACACCCTCATTTGTATATTTAGCAAAACTTTAACTACACAGTGATCAGACAAACCAACAGGAGAATCATATTGGATACTACTGATTAATTGACTGTTTGTCGATAGGCAAAGATCAAGAAGGGAAAAACTACAACTTGAAAAGCGAGTATGTACATCAACAAATTGAGCAAGACCATAATAAGTAAAACACTCCATAAAGTCACAAGTCTCACTATCACAAGTAGGAAGAACCGTATTCGAAGTCCATTCAACATCTGGCATATTCAGATCCCCAATTATCACAATATCACAATATCCTCGCGTATACAACTCTATCTCTTCAATGAATTTCTTAGATATTGCCTTAGGAGCACGATACACAAGACCCAGTATGATGGGTGAGCTGTTATCAAACTTCACCTGACACCACAAACTCTCAACTCTATCAATAGACGACTTACTCAAAACACGCACCTTAACTTCGTCTATCATAAAGAGAGCTACGCCACCACCCCTACCCCCTATCCGATCACTACGGAACAAAGAATAGCCTGTGATGGATACCTCAGCATCAGATACATCACAATTTAGCCAAGATTCTGTAATACCAAATATAACTGGATTAACAGACTCGATCCTAAACTTTAGCTCATCGACTTTCTGTAACAAGCTCCGAACATTACAATAAAATATACTATGACTTTTATTCACACCAGTGCGAGTAATAATATCATCGCTAGCAATCTAACACACTTCAGATCCCAAATCAGCTAGGCACTTATATGCTGTAAGACCTTGCCAAAACCCTCCACATTCATGAGAGGCGATACATCTAGTGGGGACCAACTGATTCAAATGCGTCGCCTCACTACTTGAAAATTTTGCACACATAGATTGCTCTCACCAAGTGCAACACGAGATGCAAGTTCTTTCTTAGCTTGAGACAATTTCTCCCTTTGAAGAGCGTCAAGATCTTTTAAGAGACTAACATGGGATCCTTTTAAACGATATGAATTCCGAAGAATTAACTCAGCATGTGACTGCTCTCTAAATACGGCCTTGAGTAAACGCGGCCTATTACTAAGTGTATCACGCTTACCCAGTCGAAATAATGCAACGAGTTTAACACGTTTGACAATATCCACATTGCAAGAACCAAGTACCTGCGTCAATATAAATCTCACACTCTGGACGTCCTCGTTAAGACGTACTTGTGCGTTCTCAAATAAAGATTCTCTTACATTGGCCAGAATAACAGATTTACATCGATCAGCGGTGTGTTTCCTTATTATTACCAATTTGCAATTCGAGACTGTCACGTGACACTGCGGATAGTGTATGTTGACTTATCGTTGACGCTTGTTTCTTCTTTTTGACAGTCCCATTATCAGACATACGACCAAGATTCAAAACCTGACAATATGTATTTTCATCATTACTAACATCAGGTAAATGCACTGGAACATCCATGGCTACAGTCTCACCCTCTACAGTTAAATCTATATTCATTGGATTATTTGCAAGACTTGAGAAGGGATATATAGAGTTAAGACTTGAGGAGGGATATATAGAGTTAGAATAGCTTCCCTCACTATGACTGGAATTTTCAACATTCTTAGTAGATTTGGAAATAAGAACTTCCTTACTTTGACCGGCACTTATGCTTTTTGAAATTGGTGGAGCTGATATGGGTCCAAGAGAATTACAACTCGACTGACCGACAACCAAGAGGGTAGATTCCGTCTTCAAATCATTTATCAAAGATGCGCAGCAGTACCCGCAGTAGAAATATGCATTAGACAGAGCTGTTTTTTTTCTCCGGGAACTGAAACACTTGTCCACACATGACAATCTTCACTTGAACACCGAACCTGATAATCCACAAACTTGGCAGCATCATCTCGCTTTGTAGTCTTCCTCTGTTTGACTATTATATGTATGTATATTCAGACTTTATCAGAGTAAAGTCTCTTGTGTAGATTTCAATAAAGATTGTGTAGGTTCTTCTGGTATAGGTTTTTAGGTTTAGGTTCTTCTAATTTAGGTTCTTCTTTAGGTTTTTTAGGTTCTTCGGGAATTGTGTATTTTATCTTGTAGTTAGAATAGCTTTACAATTTTTTAAGTGCAGCCGTCAAAGCAGTCGTCGGAGCCTTCTCAAGTCGTTAGATGTATGTATTTCAGATTGTATATTAGCTTAAACAGTTGTAAATTTTCTTGTAAATTATCGACAAATTATTTGGTAGGATACTCGAATCAATAATACGACAGATTGCAGTAATGTGTATGCAACAAATGAACAACAAATTGAATAGCATATTGTTGTAATGATTCATAACTGGATTTGAATAGAAGCTTCTTGATATTTACTAAATAAACTATGCTCTATTTACTAAATAAAATATGCTCTATAAAGTACATCCATAAGGATCGTTTCTCCAGGATCATCGATTAATTCTGGCTGCTTATACTATCGATACATAGGTTTTGTTTACCCTACCATATCACTACATATTGCACATTTAAATGTAATTAAGTTCAACAGATAATTCGTTCATATATTTAAAAGTATTGTAATAAGCAAGTGGTGTATAATGCATCTGAAAATAAAAATTCCATTATAAATAGTTGATAATGATCCATTATTGATATATAATTATTTGAGCTGGATCAAAGAATCAAATCAGCTAACTGAGCCTATGTATTTAATATAATTATAAAATAAACAAAACATAATAATGCTAAATCGAAATGTAATAATTAAATAATAAAATTAATAATCGTTTTTAGATTTTCTATAATTTAAATCAAGTTAAAATAAAAAATTGAAATTTAAAATAAAAGACATTTTTGTGAATGACAAATAAATAACAGACTTTGTATCAGAATAAGGATAAGAGATCATCAAAGGGAATTGCTATGCTATCATGTTTCGGCATTTAATTTATCTACCCAACATAGCAGCAGGGCCAAATACGTGTTAAGAACGTATTTCCTCTGATTAAATTTGATTATATAGTATCTTATTCAAATACAAAGTATATTTTTTATTATCCATCCATAAAAATTTTCCGCTGATTTTAAATTTATTTTTAATAAAATTTTGTTGACTTATGTATTAAAATAATACATAATATTAAAATTTAAAATAAAAGTCATTTTTATGAATTGACTAATAAATAACGGACGTTGTATTAGAATAAGGATTAGAGTTACAAGAAGTTATTAAATTACAAGAAGATGTGTTTTCTGAAGATGCTAACAAAAGTTAGCGAAATATCAAACTAAAATCCTCTTTTCTTTGATTCAGCTCCAATAATTATTTATGAAATTTCATATGAAACCAAATGTTCATTATGTAGGCTAAAAATAAAATGCGGTGATTATGTACCAACTGTATTTTTGAAACAATTATAATGAACTCGAAAAAGCAAGGATTTGTTACTGGACAAACTGTATAAAGGATTCATTTGCAAAGTCATGATTGTGCTTTCTTAGTTGACTACATTGTTATATACCGAAGATGGAGAATGTATAATAATTCAGAGTTGCATAAGAAATTGTATAAGAAAATATGTCAACAGCCTAGATAAACCTATTAAACTAAGGTGTATAAATATTGCATGTATAAATAATAATATGTATAAATAATTCAGTAAGAATTACTCAAACAAAGAAAATTGAAAATAGTAGGACAATTTCAACGGTAGTGACTTCGGGTTTTTTACAGCTACACTAATAATCACGAATATAAGACGGCACTGTTAATATTTCGGGTATCGACAGCTACAACTAAAAATTACGAATATTATACCGTTGACAGTTAGTTACTCACACTTGTCAAACAATGCATGCAAATAGGTATTATTAATGTTGACAACATGACTTACCTGTATTATATGACTTATATGGCTAAATGGTCAATTTCTTATATGGGTAAACTCAAGAATTACTTAAAAAACATTAAATAAGATGAGACAAAAATGCATCTTTGACGAAGTGTAATAATATTATATTATAAAATATTAATATTATATATAATATTAATATTATTATACGTTCAACGACATACAAGCATTAGCTCAAATAGCTGGCTCACAATAAGTTCGTAAATAAATTAATTAGTTATTAAAATAAGGAAATGCAACACGAAACATTGCTTGATCCATTCGTAGTCTTCTTTTAAAAGTATTAAGTGAACTGCATCCAACGGTGTCTGCATCAAGGTTGTTCCAAAGCTCAACAATTCTTCTATCAAATTCCATAGCGCCCAATTTCTGTAATCTGTTTCTTCGAATAGTTAAAGAATGACCGCGAAGAACATATGAACCACGTAGTTGAACACTACTCCGAAGAGGGTGATGAGGACGTTGGAATAAATGCCAAACAAGGCACATATCCATGTACCGACGGGTCCATGTGACGGTCTCAAGTCCTAATAATCTCAGTCTGTCTTCATAAGGCAGTGACGCCAACGTTGGTGCTAGCTTTGTCGCCCTGTGAAGTACCCTCTCTGATTTCTTATGTTCATGCACAGTACGTGGGTATACAACCGGAGCTGCATATAAAAGTCTACTCAATACATGTGCTAAAATCAGAGGCCGAAGAGCAGTCGGATTAACGCGAACAAACGCGCGTCGAATCATACCTATCATTTTATTGAAGTTGGCACAAGCTTGATCTTGGCACAAGCATTACCTTAAAAAAGTTTTGGTTTCTAATAAGCATAGACAAATCACATACAATCCGGTTTGCAAATTGACGAAATATCTCGTGGTTTACCAGTGGATTCAGTATACATCGACGACAACCATCGACGACAACCATCGACGACAACCATCGACGACAACCATCGACGACAACCATCGACGACAACCATCGACGACAACCATCGACGACAACCATCGACGACAACCATCGACGACAACAATCGACAACAACCATCGTTTATGGGAGGACGTAAGAAAACAACTAAGACCGACACCAACTATGAACAACCGCAAGTACAGTGCTCGATACACGACTGCAGCGTCTGGACAACAATCACCTGCGACAAGAATAAGGCTAAAGAAGACTTCGTATGTGGTTTTTGTGCCAACAAACTAATATGCAACCTTTCCAATAAGCACATATCAACATCCAACACGTCAACTCAAACTACCCCCGTCGTTTCTAATGTCCTTTCTCCACCCACCGACCCTGCCACCATATACACTTCCCATTCCATGCCATCTTCACTCCCCTACACCCCACGTCCCGTCCTTCCCGTCTCGTTTCTCAACAACTTGCATCCATCAATCAAAATAACCTCCACCAACCTCCACTATCCTTCCACTCATAACCTTTCCTCACATCGCTTGCCACCCTCTTTATTATCATTATCCTCTATGTCTCCCGTCGTCAAACTAATTCCTCCAAATCATCAACTGACAGCTCTTCTATCGTGATCTCACCTACTCACGTCAGTAGTCCTCCTTTACAGAAGCGCTTTGCTTCTCGCGATCGTTGCGTCATTGTTACTAATATCACGCCTTCTAACTCCTTATCTCCACAAGCACGTCTGGACCACGATGTTTCCGCCTTCAGATCCATCCTCTCGTCTATTGTTCCTGCGGATAAACCATCCTTTTTCAACGACATTTCTCCTGTCGCATTCATCCGTCTAAACCAATCTTCTCAATCTAATCCTTCCCAGCCCACTCTTCTAAAAATTGTTTTCAAGCATCGCTCTCACGCGCCTCCTGTCCTCTCTCAACGATTCAAACTCATGTCATCTTCAACCACTCGAATTTTCCCCGATCGCGCTCCTTCTGAAATCGCTCAAATCTCTTCAGCACGCATCGAAAAACGCCGTCGCGAGGAAAACGGCGAAACATCACTCTCCATCCGAAACATAGACGGAAATTTTCAAGTTGTCCACACCCGTCCAAAAATTCGATGGCGCTCCATCTCTCCTATGTGTCTTCTCCACTAGACTCTTTCGCCACAGCACACGGTTTCCGCCTCGGTCTCCTCAACACTAGATCTATTCTCAATAAATCCGATCTTATCCTCAACCTATTCACCAAGCAATCCATCGATCTTTTCTGCCTCACCGAATCCTGGCACTCAGATTCCGACGACCTTTCCATTCGCCGTCTGCTCTCTGCCGGTTGCTCCCTAGTCGAATTCGCCCGCATTCTCAGGTCATGCCCTTCTAAATCCTCTAATCATGGCGGCATCGTCACATTTGCGCGTCACCCAGCGTCTTTTCGCAAAATCATTCCCCCTTTCAGTCCTTGCTCTTTTGAATTGCTCACTTGTCGTTATTCTAACCCGATCACTCTAGATCTCGCCATTGTATACCGTCCTGGTTCATAAGCTCCTACAGCCTTATTTTTTACCGAACTCGCTGACCTCCTTTCGCATTGTTCTTTGTCCTCAATCACTTCACTCGTTCTAGGCGACTTCAATATCCGCCTAGACCGCCCCTCTTCCAAGGATTCCATTCGCTTCATCAACATTCTATCCAACTACAATTACAAACTAATCTCCACCCACACATATACTTGGTGGGGCACTCGACATCATCGCTGTCCCCGATCATTTTGCTGCCTACACCTCACTGTCCATCTCTGATCCTGGTCTATCCGATCACTTTCTTATCACCCTTGATCTCACTCGCAACCACACCCCTCCTCACACACCTACAATCCTACGTCGCCCTTGGAGAAATCTTGACCTCTCCCTTCTCCGCTCTGCCTTACTCAAATCGTCTCTATCATTACCCACAATAACATATTCATCTCCTCACGATCTCGCCTTTCTTTTCGACTCTGAACTCACATCCACTCTCGATATTCTCTTGCCCTTCAAGTCTCACCAACACCGTCGCTTGCACCGTGCCACATGGTTTGACATCCAATGTCTACTCTCAAAGCGTCGACTCCGCCATGCTTTTCGAGTCTATCACCGCTCTCTCAGACGCGATTTCCGCTCGATCACTCCGTCTTTCCGTGATTCCTATCTTGCTCTTCGCCGGTCTCATCTCAACCTACTACGTACCAAATGCAACTCCTTCTGGCAGCATAAAATCATCACCTTATTTAACTCTAAAACTCTATGGCATACTTTTAACTCAATCCTGGCTCGTTCCTCTACGCCGTGCAACATCAATGCTAATGATTATTCGTCATTTCTCCAGACTAAAGTATCCACGCTGCTCTCTCACTCCCCGGTCTCCATCCTATCCCACTCTGCCCAGTCTACTCTCATCCTTCCGGAACTCTTTCATCTTCTCCCTGTCTCACCTACATAAGTATCATCTGTCCTCATGTCCTTGCCCAACAAAACCTCACCTGCCGATCCCCTGCCTACCCACATATTAAAATCTATATGCTTATCGATATCCCCATTTCTCACAACCTTGTTTAACTCGTCCATCCGCAGTCGTATCTTCCCTTCACACTGGAAATCCGCAATCGTTCGTACCCTCCTTAAGAAACAATCGCTCGACCCCTCCCTTCCTTCTAGCTATCGCCCCATTTCACTACTCCCTACTCTTTCTAAGCTCTTAGAACGCCTCATCTTAATACAAATCAACGCTTATCTCTCCTCATCCAATCTGTACCCTCCTTTCCAATCCGCTTTCCGCTCTAATCACTCGACAGAAATCGCATGCATAAAAGTGTACAACGACTTACTCATTTCTCGAGACAAGGCTCTATATAGTGTTCTCATCTCCCTCGACTTCTCCTCCGCATTCGACATTGTCGACCACTCCGTCCTCCTTTCTCGCCTTCGTTATGATTACGGCTTTTCTTCCTCCTCCGTATCATGGTTCGCCTCATATCTATCAGACCGTTCCTTTCGCGTCTGTTCTAATTCATCATCCTCCCCTCCCATCCTTATTTTTTGCAGGGTCCCACAAGGTTCAGTCTTAGGTCCCCTGCTTTCCTCTCTTCTGCTTGGCGATCTCTCTCCATTTATCAAACCTTACTCCTTTAACGTCATGCAATACGCCGATGACATTCTAATCTATGATCATGCACCCGCACATCGCATACAATATATCGGCATTTCTGCCTCCAACTGTCTTTCTTCTATCTACAAACGTCTCTCAAATTTCCATCTCGTTCTAAACCCCGAAAAGTCCAAAATAATGTGGATCCTTCCCCGTAAATCAAACATATCTCATCCCACTGTATCTTTTGCCTCATCGATCATCCCTATAGTCTACAATCTCATTTTCTTAGGCTTCCATTTCGATGATCACCTTTCCCTTAAACCGTTCGTCCGTGACAAGGTCCGCTCGTCTAACTTAATTTTCCGTGGCATTTGCCGTATTCGCCCCCTTATCGATTTCCGTTCTTGTATGTCACTTCTTTCATCGCTTCTTTTCCCAAAAATCGATTACTGTCTTAGCCTTTTCGCCAATTCTCCAAAATCCATCATCCTACCCCTACAACGAATAATCAACACCGCCGTTCGAGTGCTCTTTCGTCTCCGTCGCTTCGACCACACATCCACATATTTTGCCCAACTCTCCTGGCCCACCATCCACATCCGCATCAAACTCCGCCTTCTTCTCGTTACTTTTCGTCTCATCGCTGTCGGCTCACCATCGTTCATCAACCTTCCTTTCTTAGACGATACTCGCCCCACCTCGCTATCGCTTCGTTCCTGTCATACCCTCTTACTCCACGTTCCTAATTACTCCAACAACTACGGTCTCCGATACTTCCTCGTCGCCGCCTCACTCGCCTGGAATCAACTCCCTCTCGACGTCCGCCGCGCTCCCTCCTTTATCACATTCAAACACCTCCTCCGTTCACACCTTCTCGACACCTGATTCACAGTCTTGTTTTGTTGTGGTCATGTAAGCGTGCGCTTGCAAGCATTTGCCACGTTAATATAAATCTTTTTTTTAATCGGTGTGATTTTTAGTTGATAAATTAGAGGTAACCCATACTTCTAAATCTTTGTAACTATCGACACTTCACAATACAGCCGTTATATGTGTAACAAGCTAATGTTAGTTGATTGCGAGCATTACTAATAATACGCATGTTTGCATTTCGAAACATTTATCACAAGCTTGTTAGACGCCGCCCACAACTCCACATTATATATGTCAGTTTGCAAATTATCAACATCTTCACATGAATGAATGGGCCGCCATATTTTTAAGTCATCTGCATACAAACATGATCGAGAGCGAATGCACCCAGGCAAATCGTTAACATAAATGCTGAATAAAAGCGGACCCAAAACTGAACCTTGGTACTCCAATATGACATTCTCTAGACACAGACAATGACCAATCGACAAGTACTCGAAAGCAACGATCACGAAGAAATTCTCAAATCTAATCAACCATTATGTTTGGGAGTCATGTATTGACAAGTTTCTGAAGAAGTAGACCATGATCTACTATATCAAAAGCTTTAGAAAAGTCGAAGAATATAATGTCTGTATCGGTATAATGTCTTATTCGCTGTCCAATCAAGATGAGCATCAAGCAAATTTGAAACGGTTGAATAACCCTCCCGAAATCCGTGCTGATTAGGGACTAAAATTTTTCATACACGAAAAAACTCAACCATGTAGCGATGCACAAACCTCTCCAACACTCTACAGCAAATGCAGGTAATGCTCACCGGCCTATAATTCTCGACGATAGAGCGATCTCCCTTCTTGAAGTAGGGAAGAACAATTGACTGCTTCCACACATTAGGAAGAGATCTTTCTAAGATTGACTAACGAAAAATTGCAGAGAGGAACGCAAATTGAGCCTGCTAATCTGCGCAGATAAACAGAAGGTAGTAAGTCACAACCTCTTAAATTATTTGCTTTTAGACGGCGTAATTCTGAATAGACTCTAGCTGGCGTTATCAAATTGTCAAGGTCCAACTCAAGACACGTGTCAGAGTAAGTGTTCAGCACACTAGATTCCAAACAAAAAGTTTTATGTTCATTTGCGTGCTCTACTGAAGTGCAATTGTGTGCCGCAAACTCTTCAGCTAGGTCATTCGCAGAAATGTCATAGAAGTAGTGACAAATCGAAGAATCAACAGCTCCCCTACTTGATAGATACTGAAAAAGGACCTTTAAATCCTATTCACACCGGTCAGCTAATGCATTCTCAAATGCACCCCGCTTCTTCCTCTTCAATGAATTGAATAAATTTCTTGCCTGTTTAAAAACATCATAACTACACTCCCCAACTTTGTAGCGATTGAATATCAAATTACGAGTCCTCAATGTTAAACGTAACTCAGAATCGAACCCGGGAGAATCTTTTTGACGTGTCCTGCTTCTAAGTGGAGAGAATAAAATAAGCAGCGACTCTAAGGTTTTCTGAAAGTAATTCCACGCGCCGTGTACTCCAACAACAGCGGGATCTGGCCAGGAAGCTGTTGAAAGTATTGACTGAATTGCATCTGTGTTGGTTTTGAAAGCATTAACCACTTGATTTTCACGCGGACCTCGAGCTTCTTCTTGAAACCTTAACCTAAAGATCACTACGCAATGATCAGACATACCGATCGGGGCATCATAACGGATAGCGTTAATAATCTCACTGTTCGAAGATAAACATACATCTAATAGAGATCTACTGTCACTAGCAAAACGAGTGCAATTTTGGACATGCTGAGTTAAACCATAATAGATGATACACTCCAGAAGGTCATAGGAAGCATGGTCACAAGTAGGAAAAGCCGTATACGAATTCCAATCAACCGAAGGCATATTCAAGTCACCAAGTATTAAAACATTGGAGGTACCTTTAGAATAAAGTTCTACTTCCCCAATCAGTTTATCTGTGGCAGCCAAGGGTGAACGATATACTACCTCCAGAACAAGAGGAGCAGTATGCATGAATTTTACCCGACACCACAAACTTTCGACTTTATCAGAAGTGCTAAGAACGGTTACTTTTGCATCGTTGCTCACATAAAGAATAACACCTCCACCTCTTCCACTTTTATGATCACTGCGGAAAACCAGATAACCAGGGATGGAGACTTCATTATCAACAATATCACTATATAGCCATGATTCTGTGATAGCAAGTAACTTAGGGCGAATTAACTGAACTCTATATCTAAGTTCATCTATCTTCGATATAAGACTGCGAACATTACAATGGAGTATTTCACAATGCCCCAACATACCTCTGAGAGTACTCCTATCACCCCTTACACATCCTAATATAGTCTAATATAGTCTAATTTAATATAATCTATTCACGTTCATTGTAGAATGAACATAAATAGATTACCTAGAAAAACGAAATGGGAAAATGATTAAATTTAAAGCAGCATTAAGGCTATTGTGATATCAGTAGATATCGCAATTTGTTTTGGGCAAACGGTAGGCGATAAAACTAAATTCAAATGATGTTTTATCTTCGACGAGAAAACAACATTTATCGATATGGAAATGTCGATAAATGTTCGAGTCGTTGTGACTTTAATTCATATACAACGACAAAATGATTTACCTAAAGCCTCCCAATCAAGTTTGCATTGTTAAAGGTAAATTTGATCAGCAAGGCTTTTGATCGTATACGCAATTTGTATAAATGCCCATAAAATATGACATTAATTTTATTGCAGTGAACTTGATTAAAGTGTTTTGCAGCATGGATCATATTGTGTCCGCGTGGGATCGAGATTGTCTTCATCTCTTAACGTCAAATCTGGTGTACGTCAAGGTTCTGTTCTTGGGTCTCTTCTGTTCAATATTTATCTAAACACATTACTGGCTCAACTAAGCTGCATACATCTAGTTTTTGGTGACGATCTTAAGATGTGGACAAAAGTTGAACAGATTTAGACGTGCATACATTGAAGTTAGATTTAAATGTGATTCGCGGATGATGTTTTCGCACTGGTATTTGTCTAAATCTTGGTATGTTCACTTATGGAATGGTACGTCTATAGTGCACTCTCGGTATATGTTTGGATCCTGTTTGGTTAACTCAGTAAGTATCTTTCGCACGTGATCTAGGTATTGATGTTCAATCATCGTTGAAGACACACATGAACACTGATAGTATATACTCTAAAAACAGACGCCTTCTGCTGAAAAATTCGTTTTGTTTGCTGAATGTTAAGTGTTTCGAACCGTTGTTCAATGCTTTAATAAGACCTCATATAAAATATGGCATTCAGGCCGCTTTTCCGTATACCTAAAGTGAAATTGAGTATCTAGTTAGCATCCTTAGACGCTGCTCTAAGTTATGTACCACACTAGCTCGCATGTCATACGTAGAGCGTCTCGTAGAGTTAGGTATATGTTCTACACGACCTCGCTTACTATATATAAACTTGATTGCTATGTATCAGATTTTCAAGTGTTATGACGAATTCCCTAATGAACGTGTAATTCTTAATAAATGCAGTTGTCAACGTGGTCAGACTTCGTTTCTTAGAACTCAAGATCATGATAAATGTCCGAGTGTGCACATACTGTTGCATCGAGCTCGGAAAGTGTGGAACATGTTACCTGAAAAGTTGATATGCACAAATACGATGAGAGTTCCAAAAATCAGTCCGCAATTGGACTGCTCTTTCTGATCAATACAGCATTCGAAGGACAAATCCAAGAATCTGACCGTTTTTATTTAACTTTATCCTTTTCTTGTGCATTATATGCCGTTCAATTATCGAGGAGCAGGCAAAGCATTCCTTGCTGCGAAAGCCTTGTGTTATAATAATAAATAATATTATTGAAAAGAATCTAAATTTTTTACCGAAACACTGAAATTCTTATAATTTCAGTGTTAAGATTCTTAAGATTTTCTTAATAGAAAAAACAAAGTGCATAACATAAAGTAATATAGAAAATGTCATAAATCAAAGACAACAAACAATCAAATATAGTCTGCAGACCAATAATTACTTTCCGTCTTCCAAACTTTCACGGCCCCAAATCCATTGGGATCTGAGTCCCCAACCAATCCAACACGCCGCTTTCCGACTGAACCACCCATGGTCTTTCACCCCCGGAGAATCCAATCGGCGCGGACGATGATGTGTAAACGAGAGAAGAGGAGCTTAATACACCTTAGCCTTTGATCTGGGGGACGTCCTCTTGAAAAGAAGACTAATCCCGAGATAGCCGAGGTAACCCAAAGGCGTACCTGGATATTCCCATTAATGACAAATGGTGGGCCCGTTTCAGGGCCCATCTAGCTCTCTTCAGGATACGTTTAAGTATATCCAGGTCAACTTTCGCCGACCAGTTCACCGTAACGGTGAACCCCTGATATTTTACTCGACTCGTGAAGACAGGGAGTGGTTCATGGGCAAATATGGAGGAGAGGGCAGAGAGTGCTAATCTCTTGAGCTTTTGCTTTGTTGCAGGGGTGCCATGAAAGACGACCACCTGCGATTTGGCGGAGTTTAAAATAAGATTGAAAGGTGGAAGCTGGTCTTTTAATCTTAAAAAGAAACGGCTGATGTTAGAGACTACGTCCTTGCACCGGTGTCCAGTGAACAGGGATGTGGTGTCAGCGTACACCACTAGACGTTGTTCACGTTTAAATATTTTGAATAGAATGATGAAGCAGCAAGATATAAGATAGGAGAAAGAGGGGAGCCTAGAGGCACGCTCGTAATAGGGTAGAACTGACGCGCATCAGGGTCGTCTTCATAATAAAAACGCTTGGTGTACAGCAGTATCTCCTTCCTGTTCACTATTCTCGCAGGCAACCCGAGGGACCTGAGAGAAGAGATTACGAAGGGAATGGAGATACGGTCAAATGCAGCAGAGAAGTCCATGAAAACGGCCACTACCAGACGATGGCTATTTTCTTGACAAAACTGCTCCACCTCACCTACTGCTGAATGGACCGAGCGACCTTTGACGAACCCATGAAAATCAGGAGGGATCAAATTACGCTTTAACATATGGTCGCGGATTTTGCGCGCAAGCGCTTTCTCGTAAATCGACACGAGGGCATTTTGTATCGAGATGGGACGCAGGTCTTTAGGACAAGAGCAGGATTTAACCTTAGGGATAAAAACACGTTTACTAATATTGATGCCTGCTACATCGGAAGGGGAGGCTAATAGCATTGTGACGGCCACCTCACTTCCTGTAGTCACCCCAGGTCGGGATTGGTTGAGGTGATTGAGTGGCTCTATAATTGTGATGGGCTAGTGACTCTTCCAAAACTTTATCAAGGCCTATCTTACCTATCCACCCAATGATCTATCCTTCCAACATACAAACTTCTTGAATACCTTCCAAAAAGAAGACTGAGCCGGCTTAAGACGGGCAATACTCGCCTTATCCTTACTCAGCTGGAACCTATACCTAGTGCTCCAGTATTCAGTCGAGAGAGTTTGTCTGGCGATAGCAGAGAGATTAGGGAGGTTTAGTAATTTGGCTAGAACCTTGAGTTTTGTAGGAGTGGGATTGAAAATGCGACCTTTATAGGTAGTCGAAAGAATCCCGGTAGCTTGTGAAAAGAGGTAGGTATTAATTCGGTTAAACTCTCATTTTTTATCAGAGGGAAGCGTTGGATAGCCGCCTGAAAGAAGGCCACTCTGATTGGATCAAAGTGAAACCTCCTTCTCAGCAGCGTGTCCTGCTCTATCCGCCAACGAATGATACCATGAGAGGTGGACAATTGCTGGAGCGACTGCTCCTTACAGACAGGTTTGAGCAACCACCTCGAGTTGAGAAGTAAAATATCGAGGATTGAATTCGTTGATGTGCATTGAAAGGAGGGGGACGGTGGTTTATGAATAAAGTAACCGTTCCTAGCTTTGCGTATCGATGCGTTGATCCAACGACCAGTTCTGTCGTTGAAATCTCCTAGAATCATGTCATAGCCGGCGTCAATAATCCCATCCAGGAGTTCACGGTTCTTGTGAATCTCCCCTGGACGAATGTAGACATTGGCTAGACTGATACGTTTACTGTTTTTAACGAGTGAAACTACCAAACAAGACAGCGCTGGACAGGAGTAATTCAACAGGAAGGAAGACCTTAGGGAGCAATTAACTAAGGTCAAGAGTCCTTGAGATGAAGAGGAGTGAGGTGGGGTTATGTACGGAGTATAGTGGGTATAAATGTGCTTTGGGATGTGTCTAGTAATGTCATAGGGGAGACGGATAGACCGCGTCTCCTGAAGGACTATAACATCTGCGTCTCTACCAGATAAAAGTCTAAGGGCATAAGCACCTCCCGAATTCCACTGAAGAATATTCAGTGAAAAAGCCTCGGATTTACTCACCATGGTGTTAAATTAGTTGGAAGGGGGATACCAACCTAGACAGAATTAGGTGCAAGAGGGTTGCCCCCTTGCCACTAACCCCATCACAGGTCAAATCTTCCAAGGCAATATCTTCATTTCCATGCGAAGTACTCAAGTCTTTTAAAATCTTTCCCACCTTAAGTGGGGGTAACCATTCTGGCAGAACCCCCTCTTCTTAGTTCGGGGTTTGTCTTTAGGTCTACTGGAACCTGAGTGACAGTAGGAGTGACCAGAGTGATAAAAAAGGCCTTTAGCTCAGCGATGATTGTGCGTTTTTGATTCGCCAAAAGTGTAAGGATGTCGTTGTTAGACATTCCGACTGGAGCAGTAGCTTCTACATAGGAGTGAGACGGGGTTTTTATAAATCGTTGACGATATTTCTTGAATGAGGCGCACTTGCGCGACCATGCAGGATGATCCCCACGGCAGTTAATGCACGAGGGGGTGCCAGACATTTTTCATTGCAGACTATGTAGTACACTCAGTCGTTCCACATACCCCACATGTTTGGGCCTTACTGCATGTAGACCCCCAATGTCCCCAGCAGTGGCATCTTTGACAGTGGGGGAACGTCCATCTGTCTTCCTCAATTATTGTAAATTTTAAGTTAAAACCCATAAAGGGGTTGCCTGAGGAACGGGATAATAGTAGTCCATTATCTAAGTCAGCATTCGCAAACCCAACTAGGAGGGGCTCGCCCTCTTCCCCAGTGGTTGCCTAACTGAGTGCAATTTGAAGCGACTCTTGAGTTTGTTCGAGTCATCCTCGTCTAAGTACAGTGGAAAGTTCGAAATCTTAAGGCTACATTGGAGCGGCTTGATAGTGATCAACCCGTGATCAAGATAATGCTCCTCGAAATAAGCCTTATACTCATCCAATATTGAGGCGTTAGTAAAAGAAATCTTCACTGAGTTGGGATAAACCTTAACAGAGTTAAATATAACTATTTTGTCGTGAAGACTAATAAAATCACGAAGAAACGTTTGGAACAGGTTATGTTTTTCTATAGGTTTCGACGCTTGTATTATGCACAAGTGTGCTAGCTTTGAAATAGGGGGTAATATCCCCTTATCCGAGTCCAGAAAAAAATCACTACTTACTTGAGTCCGTCCTACATTTTGAAGAGAATTGATGACCAGGAACATTCGCTTCTTCCTTGTTTGCTTGAAAATCGTTGCAAAATAACGAGCTTTGAAGCTCCGACATGCATGACATTTTACTCAAAATTCTTATTAGAGAAGAACATTATAATAGTCATATGAGATTGCAAAATAAAAAAAATTTCACGAACAAAGCATGCAGTCGGAGCCTTCAAAGGTTACAATTTCCAATGCAAATTTTCACAATTTCCACGGTGAGAAAATGGTGAGTTTTGATTCTTCTACAACGATTACTCCAACTACTAAGGTCGGTAACGTTTTGTGTTCATCAAATGATGGGGAGGTACTCCCCCCATCCCGAAAATGAAGAACTTAATCATCATTAAACCTATGAAAACTATAGCTAAATATCAATTATACAATACATTTTTACGAGATTTTTCTAACATTTACAAGAACAGAGTTCTTTTCAACAAAGTCAAACTTTTTTCCAGGAGAGATTAAAATCTCCTTTGTATCGTCAGACCTACTAATTACTTATTCTGACTACTTCTCAAAAAATCTCAAAGAAGAAGGGGATAAAATTGTTAAGCCTATTATGGCGTAATTAAAAATAAATAACCTTCCGTGCTCGTTAGAAGACGAAGATAAAATTGTCCTCATAGACAGATTCCAGGTTTCCAATCTACGACAAATACTGGGTAGGGATGGTAACCCTATACAGTAGGTTTCTGTTCCGCCTCTGTCGACAGAGCGGAAGTTCTCTCTAAATCAGCATCAAACCCTTTCATGGGATTTAATCTACACTTTTCGATTGTGGACATCTACGAGTTTACCTAACCCCACTGCAGCCGGTGTCACAAATGGGGATCCGCCAGATGTTCTTCCCTTTCTTCCAACGACTCCTGCAAGGCCCTCCCATCATGTATTAACTAAGAAGGGAGCCATCTGGATTGGCGCAGGTCCTGCCTTGAGTTTAAGGCTTACAAAGCTCAATTTGTTCGGCCGTCCAATACCAAAACATCCACCTTCTATTTAAACATCGCAGGTTCACATCGGATGGACGACTCTGAGATCACTAAATTGGTGGACCTAAAAATAGAAGCCTCACACAAGAAACAGAAAGTTTCATCCTGATGGCCATTAGGGCCGTTAACACGAATCCTGCAGTGCCAGCGTCATCGATTATTCCTGTATCGAAGAAAAAGGGGGGGGCTCGGCCCATCCCGTACCCCAATCAAGATCGGGAAGCTCCTCAAGACCAAAATATGGGGAAATGAAGATATTGCCCAGGGACAAGTACCGACCCCTGAAGAAACTAGTGGTGGGGAGGGGGGTCATCCTCCCTCCACCTAGCTCTGTCTAGGTAGGCATTCCCCCATGCAACTAGCCCATCACAATGCAGAGTACTCGTGAGCCTTTTTCACTGAATATCCTTTAGTGGAATTCGGGAGGTGCTTCTGCCCTTAGACTTTTATCTGGTAGAGAGTCAGATGTGATAGTCCTTCAGGAGACGCAGTCTATCCGTATCCCCCAGGACATTACGCGATTTATTCCAAAGCACATATATTCTCACTATACTCCCCCACCTCATTCCTCTTCATCTCAAGGACTCTTGACCTTAGTTAAATGCTCCCTGAGGTCTTCCTTCCTATTTAATTACTCGTGTCCAGCCATGTCTTGTTTGATAGTTTCACTCTGTCAGAACGGTAAACGCCTCAGACTAGCCAATGTATACATACGTCCAGGGGAGATTCACAAGAACCGTGACATCCCGGATGGCATTATTGATAGCGGCTATGACATGATACTTGAAGACTTCAACGACAGAACTGGTCGCTGGATCAACGCAGCACTTCGCAGAGCTAGGAACGATTATCTTATTCATAAACCACTCTCCCTCACCTTTAATTCAACATCAACAAATTCAATCCTCGACATTTTACTGCTTCACCCGAGGTGGTTGCATAAACCTCTCTGTAAGGAGCAGTCGCGCCAGCAATTGCCCACCTCTCATGACCTAATTCGTTGAAGAATTGAGGAGTATACGTTGCTTAGAGGTGGTTTCACTTAGATCCGGTTAGAGTGGCCCGCTTTCATGCGGCTATTCAACTCTTTCCCCGAATATGAAATGAGAGCCTTACCGAATTTAATACTACCTCTTTTTACAAGCTACCGCGATTTTATCGACTACCTATAAAGGTCGCTTATACAATCCTACTCCGACAAAACTAAAGGTCCTAGCTAAATTACTGAACCTCCCTAATCTCTCTGCTTCAGCCAGACAGACCCTCTCGAATGAATACTGGAGCATTAGATATAGGTTCCAGCTGAGTAGGAATGGGGCGAGTATTGCCCGTCTTAACCCTTCTCAGTCTTCATTTTGGAAGATTTTCAAGAAGGAGAAGTTTGTTTGTTGGAAGGATAAGGCGTTTGGTTGGATCGGTAGTATAGGCCTTGAAAAAGTTTTAGAGGAGTCACTAGCCCTACACCACTATCGAGCCACGCAATCACCTCAACCAATCACGCCTTGGCGTAACTTCAGGAGTAGGGATCTATCTGCCACTGATATTCTCAACTCTTGGGGTCCACTTCCGGGCACCTCCAAATCCGTCGCTCTATTCCGCGACCTATTTCGATTCAAAATGCCCTCTTGTCGATTTACGAAAACGCGCTTGGGCGTAAAATCCGCGACCATCTGAGTAGGCGTAATTTGATCCCTCCAGGTTTTCATGGGTTCGTTAAAGGTCGCTCGGTCCATTCAGCAGTAAGTGAAGTGGAGCAGTTTTGTCGGAAGCATAGCCATCGTTTAGTTGTGGCTGTTTTTCTTGACTTTGCTGCTGCATTTGACCGCATCTCCATTTCCTTTGTAATCTCTTCTCTCAGGTCCATCGGGTTGCCTGCGAGAATTGTTAACACGGTGGAGATACTGCTATACACCAAGCGATTCTATTATGAAGACGACCATTATGTGCGTCAGTTCTACCCTATTATGGGTGTGCCTCAAGGCTCTCCTGTTTTTCTTATCTTATTTCTTGCTGCCGCCATTGTACTCTTTAAAATATTAAAACGCGAACAATTCTAGTGGTATACACTGATGATACCACAGCCCTGTTCTCTGGACGCAGGTGCAAAGACGTAGTCTCTGACATCAGCCGTTTCTTCTTAAGATTAAAGACCAGTTACCCAAATCCAACCTTATTTTAAACTCCTCCGTCAAATCACAGGCGATTGTCTTTCATGGCATCCCTGCTACAAAGCAAAAACTTAAGAGATAAGCACTCTCTGCGCTCTACTCCTTATTTGCGTCTGAACCAATTTCCACCTTCACAAGTCGAGTAAAATACCTGGGGTTCACCGTTTTGGTGAACTGGTCGGCGAAAGCTGACCTGGATATACTTAAACGTATCCTGAAGAAAGCTAGGCGGGCCTTAAAACGGGCTCAGCATCTGTCGTTGAAAGGGAAAACCCAGGTGCGCCTTTGGGGCACCTGAGCTATCTCGGAATTATTCTTTTCTAGAGGACGTCCCCCAGAGCAAAGGCTGTTTCTTAAGCTCATCGTCTCTCGTTTATCCAGCATAGTCTGCGCCGATTGAATTCTTCGGAGGGGGGTAAAAGACCCCGGGTGGAAGAGAGCGAAATCCCGTCTCATCTGCAAAATCTGCACTTCATCTGCATTTTAGATAACGTCATACGAAAATGATATCGGATCATTTATCTTTCTAAACTTCCGAACTTTATCTTGGCAACATTAATTGTAATCGTCATCATTAATTAAGTTACTATTCATTTTATTCGCTTTTTTTTAAATTGTCGTGACATTTCCACAAGCCGATGGCTATAATCGTTTTGAATTTATATCAAATTTGTCTGATAAAATTCGCAAATATTGAGCAGACAAATATTACTATTCACAACTAGTTGTTTCTTAATCCGAATAAACTATAACAAAAAAATTATACAAATAAATAGGAATAAACAAATAGATAAATAAATAAATAGGAATAAACAAATAGACAAATAAACGAATAGGAATAAACAAATAAATATGATAAAACAAATAGGAATAAACTAACACTTCCATCTTACATGGGAAGTTCGCTGTCATTTTTGCAGAATGTCGAAAATTGCAAACAGACCTGGCTCTTCGGTTCTTTGCTAGTTACTTCGGATATAGAATTTTTATAAAGTCACATCCAAATACAGGATTCTGAGTACATTGATCATGCATTGCAAAGAGCACAGCATAATGTGAAACGGAGAGAATTTATTTAACATTTTTAGAAATCGTTCTATCAAATAATTATCTTAAGTTTGAAGACGAACATTTTCATTAAATATCAGGTACGGTCATGAACACTACCATGCCAGCGACCTACGCAAATCTTTTCATGACTAATATTAAAGCTAGTTGGTTGGATCAGTCACTCGTGAATCTTCTGTTCTACTGTCGCTATATATACGAAATATTTATTGGATAACCTAATGGTTTATTTGGGACAACAGTTTACCGGAAATCAGAATTCATTCCTTTGCATATACATGCGTGTAGCAGTTTTTTGAATTATTAATTGCAACGATTTTGAAAAAAATGATTATTTTAATGGAAAAAACGCAATTCAATTTAATTGCTGTATTTATTTGACGACAAGACATCAACAGAATAGATATCATGACATTTTTATTACAACAACACGATAATTAGTTTTACTTCTGGGATGTATTCCACATTTACTGTATTAATAGTAAGTTTCGCGTTCAACAAATCCACCAGGTCTTCTCCGGAGAAGGAATTTTCTGATTTCATCAAATATAAATATTAAGATTGCGTATGGAACAGGAACAAGATACCACATGTAGCTAAAAAGAAAGTAAACTTCTCTATAACATAAAAAATCAAGTTTATCGCATTATATGAGTTATTGAATATTTTCCCAAAGTTGGCTATCAACCAGGAATGGAGTTTCTTCAACCACTCCGTTACATTAGTTTTACATATTCAGAATATGCAAGGTTATCGTTAAATAAATATAGTAATGTCGCTGGCAATATTGCCAAGCACTTATCGAATCATGTATTGTTCAAATATTTATGTTACAAGTTTTTAGAAAATACCTTTATTCAAAATAAATTAACAGACATATAACTTATCTTTATTGATTTTACTTGATTATTCTCACGTTTTAAGTAAGAATTATCAACTACATCAAATAGAATTTGTAAAGTTTGTTCATATCTTGAACTATATCAAATAGAATTTGTATTTTACCCTTATGATAATATTGTCCTGGAAAAAATATTATCTACGTGAAATTACCTCACCTAAAATATTACTTTACATAAATGTGTTTTAAAATTTTTGAACAGAAAATAAAATTTATTATATAAATGTTTTAAATAAGTTATTTATATTTATATTTAATAATATATTTATTATATTTGTAATATTATATATACGTTTATATTTTATGTTTTATTCATTCACCAATTTTATATACGGCCTTAGGAGTAAAATTAGCAAAACACAAATCGCTGAACAAATAGTGTTTTGTTTTGCTGATGTTGCTAGTATAAAAATGTATTTGTCTGTTGACCCTGCTCAAAAATTCCAAATTTATAAAGAAAAGCAACGCCAGTTATTTTCTAACTTATGTAAAGTGGACTTTAAGAAAAGTAGTACATAAATTGCTAAATGGATAAAACATTAATAAGTAAATCAAAATAAATCAATAATTTATTTTTTTTAAATTTTACTAGCTGCTTTTAGCATCATGTTATTAAGCCATTGATCTTTATGAAATTAATTTTGTAACTTTCCCTCTTCTATTACATAATTTATTTTGCACGGTAAATGCAAAATATACAACCGTTATTAAATAAAGTCTATCTTTATTTAATAACTTTATTTAGTAATATAATGTCTATAGTGGTTGAAATAAAACTTGTATATTTTAGTCAATAAAATCAAAACTTTTATTCGTATTTTTTTTGGAATATGAAGGAAGATAAATTAGAACTAATTAATTTCAGACCTGTGGATTCATAACACTGTCAGATGATTTAAAATAACTGATGTCGATCTATTTTATAAATTTGTAATATTAAAGCGGGGTCAACTTTTGTTTCTGATTATGTTAGCCACACAGCTAACGAAATATAAAAAAATTAGTATTTTATTGATCGTACCTCGAAATTCAATAAAGTAATAAAACACGTACCATATGTACATCAAATCGTTATAATCAAAAAGTACGTTTTTTAGTTGATGCTAATATCAGATAGCGAGATATAAAATAAATTTGTGTATGTTGATCCTTATTCAAAATTCTAAATGTTCTTTTTGAATGAGACCACAATAAAGGTATCTATCTAATATTTATATTTATAAATATAAATAATATAATTTTAATATTTGTATTTCGTATAAATATTAAATATTTACAGTTATTTAGTAATTTTCGAAAGAAATAATAGAAAGTATTTTTATTTTTGTACCTTAGATGATAGTTCATTTGAATGTGCTTAACGGTTTAGTTCAATCAAATAAACTTTACGGAATAGAAACTAAAAGTTTAAAATTTTAAGTTTTTTTAAAGTATTGAAAGCTTTTTCATTGATGATGCTCCAAAATTTCAAATTAAAAAAATGGATTCAGTTATTTTTGATTTTATTTTATCACCTTTACCTATTGAAAGCTCTTTACCTACAATTAACTTAATTTTAGCAGGCTAATACTTAGTTTGATATTTAACATTGAAATTAATATACAAATTCTTAGAATTAAACATAGATGGAAATTTGATTACCTGTTGAATTTGTTTACAGTTAACTTAATTCTACTGTTGTAAATATTTATTTTTTGATTTTAGTAGAAATATTTAATTTTTACATTTTATTCAAAGGAATATTTATTATTATCTTATATATTAATTCTTAATAGATAAAAAATACTTAAAATTGGAGAAAACTATGTGTTGGCTTAAGAAGAGAAATTTTGAATTTATATCAAATAAGCATAATTAAATAATACTTACAATATATGATATAGGCTCAGGTTAAAGTTGAGGACAGGAGTGTATATTAGAACAAATGCAAGAAGTGTTTCAAATAGCAATGCGAAATTTAAGACGTTGTTACTAAAGCCAAATACTTAGTGATGAAAACGTGAAATGCTAGATATAAATTCTTACCTAATACCGTGCTGGAACAGAGATAGACGACGAGTTTTACATATAATTAAATCTGCCCATTGAACGATAACAATTGCCAAGAAGAATGAAGTTTGGGCTGTGGCCTCTAATATCTTACGATCTTGATATGTCTGTAACAAATAAATATATCGTAATTTTCTTCACATCAAAATTACCCATTCTTGTCCGTACGAGTCTTGTAAGTCGTTCAGCACTCGCGACTCCCATCCTACTCTTAAATCGAGCAGCCTGCTAGGAAGAAACCCATTTTGAGTTGTTATTATGTAATATATAAGAAATCCAGCTGAAGCCTGCATCATTCCAATTTGACCATATGCCATGGAAATTAGCCTAATAATTAACACACTTAGCTTAATATCTTATTATTAAATAATAAGATATAATTTAATTATTATTATTAATAATTAAATTATTAATTTATAATTAATTTAAATTTATTTAAATTATTCCTGAAATCATAAATTTATCAAATTTATAATTCAAGAGAAGACGTCAAATTGCACTTTACAGTAAAACGTTTTAATATTGTTTGAAGATAATAATGATTTTAATAATGTTCGAAGATTCAATTCAAGTTATCAAATCAATTTCTATATTTATTTATGTTTTTTCTATATTATGACAAAATATTATCAATTTTTGCCATATTATTTACGCTATGTTATGTCTTAGAGTTAAAAGTTAAATATATTTAAAAGTTATCTATTTTAAAAGTAAAAAATACTTTAAAAGTTAAATTAGTAAATGGTAATTACATCAACTCTCATCCAGTTAATGCTCTCATCTACTATCATATCTGCACAATTTTCTATCAAAGAAGAAACCTGTGTTACTTGACTTGTAACACTTCTATCAAACTGTCAAATAAAAATAAGGTCAAACAAAAATAAAAATTTACATTATATTTAAAAATAAAAATTAGTCTAATTTTCTCATCAAATCTTGTTGAAATTTAAAAATAAATATTTTTTAAAGCAAATGCCATATTTTCTTACAAATATTCAATTAAATTCTAAGCAAATTATTACAAAATTAAATTACTAAATAATCATAAAAAATATCAATATTTTATCGATGAGTCATCATGACAACTGATACAATTCCTTTTTCGTTTCATATTCGTTTTCCGTAATTAAGAAATAATATTTTTTTATTTAATAATTATTTGTTTCGAATATAATTTCATTAAGTTCCAAGATAAAATTCAAATAAAAGAAGGTTAAATGCAAAAGTACAAATAATATTTGTGTTAAACAACAAATTAATAAATTAGGTTATCAATTCTATATCGAAAAAAAACATGTCTATATCGACAAAAAACTGGAAAAGGCAAAATGTGTTGGTAGACAACTGATTTTGTCAAAATATAAGAATAAATAGCATAATAATGTTTTGCTATAATTTGTTACGCACATAAATAAGCTATTAAATAACTTTAAGATTTGTTATTGATGTTTGTTCATTTTAGTACTAGTTTTTAAAGAAAACGCCTGTTTTATTACAGCAAAGAAAACAAATTATTATCAAGAAGCGATCAAATCCAGCAATTTGAATGTTAATGAAAATGTGAGCATTCAGCTCTATATATTTTAAACTTAAGCTAAAATAATTAAATGATAGTAATCAAATTATAATCGAAAATAATAATTCGTTAAAATTTTATATAATTTAAAATTAATTATCGTTAATAATTAAATTATTTTAAAACGTAGCCTAAAATAATTTCTAACCTTTGATTCACTAAATTATCTGTTCTTGGATTTCTTGGTTTTCGCTGCATAATATCTAATTCGGCTTTTTCGTAAGCCAAGCTTATAGCAGGTACCATATCAGTACCCAAGTCAATGAATAGAATAGTGATCGTATCAAGAGGCAAAGGAATACCGCATAAAATGAAAACCAAGAATGGCATTATTTCGGGAATGTTAGATGTTAATGTATACGCAATTGACTTTTTCAGATTGTCAAATATTAAACGACCTAATTAATAAAAATACAAGCATTCGAATTAAATTTTATATTTTGTTAACCTTCCTCAACACCGACAACAATAGATGCGAAATTATCATCAAGTAAGATCATATCAGCCGTTTGTTTACTTACATCACTGCCAGTGATACCCATTGCTACTCCTACATGTGAAAAATAAAAAATTTAAAATCTAGAAATTAAAGACTTTATAGTATTGATGACTTTTAGTTCCTCTTGCATTTTATTTTATACCCTTTGGTTCATTTTCCAACTTCAGATTCAATCTTCTAGTGTTTAATTGTTTGTAAAAAGATCGCTTTTGCGACTTAGAAAACTCACTTAAGGATCGTTTTTTTTGTAAAAATAAATAAAATAAGAGACAATCAACAATTTGTTGATTTAATTGACGATTTATTACCATCACGATGAACAAATGATAGGAACAAACATAATAAAGAACATGCCATCATGATATGAACTTCTAAAGCTCACTATAAAATACAATTCGGACTTTAATTTTCTTTTCGATTTCGATTGTTAGCAATCGAAATAAATGATTTCAGGCAATAATTTATTATATAATCTCAAAAATTTACCAAAATCTTTGAAAATAAACTTAACATAATCCTGCATAGAGCAAATTTGAGAAATAATGAATCCTTATTTTGGATTTTTTGATAAATATTTAATAAATATTATATCTTTTTATAAAATATATTAATACAAAATATTTTATAATTCTTTACTTTTAAAAAAACCAATTTGCCGGTTTATATCAAAGATTTTACAAAATATAAAATTGTTCTTTTCGATTATGTTGTAATATGTTTTAACAATATGTTTTTATTAAATATTATTTTGACATTGTTTGTATTCTAGATGAATAATACTAAATTTTCAATATTATACAGATATAATTAAATATTAATTTAAAATTAACATTAAATAATATTTAAATTTAATATTAGTAACTGATATTTACAGTTACATGATAATTTTGAAGGATATAGTACAAAACATATTTATTTCCGTATTTTTTGGATAGTTTATTCAAATAAAATTGACGTTTAATTCAGTCGAATCAACTTTAAAAAAATAAATAACAATTGAATAATAAATATTAATTAAATATTAATATTAATTAATATTTATAATATTAATTAATATTATAATATATTAATATTATATTAATATTAATATATTATATTAATATTTATAATATTAATATTTATTAATAATATTAATTAATTAATATCTAAAATGACAACTAAACAATTTTTGTATGATAACAGAATAATAGAATTTGTTCAATTGCTATTTAAAATTGAAATAATTGTAATTAATTTAATTTATTAATATTATTAATTAATAATTATATATTAATATTATATATTAATACAATTAATAAGCCTCATTTAGCTGAAGTTGGTGAATAATGAATTAATTATTGAAAATTAATGAACAATTTCTACTGTTGTCGTTTAAGCTTATAGAATCTAATATAATAGGCTAACGAGGTAAAATATTACGAACTTTATTTTTATGTATCTTTATTTTTTTGTATATTACGAGGGAAATTGATTGATTTTTACAAAAACATTTCCTCAATATTTTAAAATTTTAAACAAATACTTTTAGTGTTACATTTGCTGAATACCTATTCATAAGATTGGACTACTTTTAATGATTAGATTATTATATTATTAAATTTAAAATGAAAATATATATAATAGAAATACAATAGGTAAACTAAAAACGTGATGCTTCTAAAAATTTATTTCATATCTTCCACAATGCATGAACTACTTAGGCATGCGTGCTCTGCCTCTCTACTTTTGCCTCATATATGCACGAGTATGGCTGGCAGACTGTGGCATCGAAACGTATCGCGATGGCTATACGTAACGTATCGTCTGGCAATAGATTATTATAAACTAAATATATCAAATAAGAACTTGATACGCGGAAGAACTTGGTTCGCTACAAATATAATATAATGATGGATTTAGCTAACGATGATAATATGTTTATTCTTCAGTATATTCAAAAGATTCATACGAATCGTCAATATACGGGAAGCTAAAAGATAAAATTTCATTGAGTAATTAAAATTACGGCACAACAATGGAAAATATTATTTACAGATCGAACATATTGTCCAAAGAAGTTGAATAAATTGTATATTTTATTGATTAGATAACGTATTTAAAAATAGTATTAAAACAATATTTTATTAGCTAATTTAATTAATTAATTCACAATAAATGATGTTGTGATGTCTTTCTTAAAAAATAAATAATAATTCTCAATAATTTATTTTTTATCTATTTTTTATTTTTTTATAAAAAATAAATAGGTACATTTTGTGGACCGTTGCTAAAATACGTTATGTACTTGGTAGAACGGTAATGTGTTCTCATATTGCTTGAAGTATACGAAATCCTACATTTTGCGCCTTTTACTCGTTACATTATTTGATGATATCGCTGTATATCATATCACAATATTATAATATTATAAAACAATTTTATTTAATTGTAATTTTTCTATTAAAAATTATACATTTTTTATACATTTTTTAAATAACAAGGTGTTCAAATATTTTGTTTATATTATATGAACATAATAAAATGATAAGGACATAATTACATTCAATGTTCAGACATTGACATTACATTTAGAAATAGTTTGATTATAATTAATAAAAATCAAACTTATAAATTATAAATAATTAATTTATTAATAATTAATTTAATTATTAATTATTAATTTCTTATTAATTATTAATAAGAAATATAAATTATTAATTTTGATATAAATTAATAATAAGTTAATAAACTTATTATTAATTAATAAACTTATTTATTATTAATAAATTAATAATAAATTAATAATAATATTAATATTAATATTGTGATGTACGCGCAAATACAATTTCATTATATGTGTTTAAAATAAAGTCCAGTTGATCACTGCTCATATCCTTCAATTCGGATCCATGTACAACTATTGCCTTGGCATCGCTAAGAAAATAAAATGTGAAACAGCAATTAAGTTTTAAAATGATAATCTTTTAATCTTTGTAGGGTCAATTTTGTTGAACCCTTCTCAATTTTGTTTACGCCTAAAGTCCAAACACAATTGAGACTTTTAGTTCCAATAAAAGTGAGTACATTCTCTATCTTCGGTATATAACAATGTAGTGAACTAAGAAAGCACAAGCATGACTTTGCAAATGAATCCTTTATACAGTTTAATTATTGTGAATATTAATTCACAATAAATGATGTTGTGATGTCTTTCACAGTTCAAGTTAGATTTTAGTTAACTATAAACTAAAAAGTTAAATTATAAAGTTATATTTAAATAACTTTATATATTTAAATTACTTAAACTTTGTTTAAGAGTAATTCTTGAATATTTATAAAGTTTATTTAAACACCTTAGCTAAATAGGTTTATCTCGGCTGTTGACATATTTTCTTAAACAATTTCTTATGCAACTCTGAATTATTATACATTCTCTATCTTCGGTATATAACAATGTAGTGAACTAAGAAAGCACAAGCATGACTTTGCAAATGAATCCTTTATACAGTTTGTCCAGTAACAAATCCTTGCTTTTTTGAGTTCATTGTTTCAAAAATAAAGTTGATACATAATTACCGCATTTTATTTTTAGCCTACATAGTGAACATTTGGTTTCATATGAAATTTCATAAATAATTATTGGAGCTGAATCAAAGAAAAGAGGATTTTATTTTGATATTTCGCTAACTTTTGTTAGCATCTTCAGAAAACATACATCTTGTAATTTAATAACTTCTTGTAACTCTAATCCTTATTCTAATACAACGTCCGTTATTTATTAGTCAATTCATAAGAATGACATTTATTTTAAATTTCAAAATTATGTATTTTAGCTTGATATAATTATAAATCGTAAAAAATCTTATTTAATTTAAACAATCTTTTAATTAGACGCGAAAAACGACGATAACCGTATTAGATACCGTTTTGTCCTCACTTTGACTCATCAGTTCGAGATCCCTCCCACTGCTTGATGCAGAGGAGGACTAGCAGACCGCAAGGGATGGATAATAAATAATATACTTTGTATTAGAATAATATACTATATAATCAAATTTAATCAGAGGAAATACATTATTAGCATGTATTTGACCCCGCTGCTATGTTGCATAGAGAAGTTAGGGGCCGAAACCTGATAGCATAGCAGTTCCTCCTGATAACCTCTAATTCTTATTATGATACAACGTCTGTTATTTATTAGTCAATTCATAAAAATGACGTTTATTTTAAATTTCAATTTTTTATTTTAACTTGATTTAAATTATAATGCAAATTTTAATTTAAAATAACTTTCATAAAGAAGAAACTTTAAATAAGAAACGCAAAGGTATTTAGAAAATTACACACCAATATCGGCTTTTTTAAGGGCAGGGGAGTCATTAACTCCGTCACCAGTTACTGCTACAATAGCTCCTTGTCTTTGGCAACCTGCAAAATACATTATTTAGTAATTAAATGTGTTCTACAAGAAACAAGGTAAAGCTGCATTTAAAATCGTAATTGCACTAATGGTCGAAACTGATTACCTTCAACTATTAGAAGCTTTTGCTGTGGTGATGTACGCGCAAATACAATTTCATTATATGTGTTTAAAATAAAGTCCAGTTGATCACTGCTCATATCCTTCAATTCGGATCCATGTACAACTATTGCCTTGGCATCGCTAAGAAAATAAAATGTGAAACAGCAATTAAGTTTTAAAATGATAATCTTTTAATCTTTGTAGGGTCAATTTTGTTGAACCCTTCTCAATTTTGTTTACGCCTAAAGTCCAAACACAATTGAGACTTTTAGTTCCAATAAAAGTGAGTACATACGATTATGAATTAGTACAAGAACAAAGTACATTTTGTGGACCGTTGCTAAAATACGTTATGTACTTGGTAGAACGGTAATGTGTTCTCATATTGCTTGAAGTATACGAAATCCTACATTTTGCGCCTTTTACTCGTTACATTATTTGATGATATCGCTGTATATCATATCACAATATTATAATATTATAAAACAATTTTATTTAATTGTAATTTTTCTATTAAAAATTATACATTTTTTATACATTTTTTAAATAACAAGGTGTTCAAATATTTTGTTTATATTATATGAACATAATAAAATGATAAGGACATAATTACATTCAATGTTCAGACATTGACATTACATTTAGAAATAGTTTGATTATAATTAATAAAAATCAAACTTATAAATTATAAATAATTAATTTATTAATAATTAATTTAATTATTAATTATTAATTTCTTATTAATTATTAATAAGAAATATAAATTATTAATTTTGATATAAATTAATAATAAGTTAATAAACTTATTATTAATTAATAAACTTATTTATTATTAATAAATTAATAATAAATTAATAATAATATTAATATTAATATTATTAATATTAATAAAAAATTTATATAATATCATAAATAAATATTGAATAAATATTCTCATATTTACAAAATAAGTTTGCATTTTATTTATTTTTATTTCTGCAACAAGTTGTTTTAGCTATTTGTTTTATGTTGTTTGCTGCTTGATCTGTTAAAATGGTACAATGTAATTTACTGTTAGTTGTAGCATATATGTATTTGTCATTTTAAACAACGTAAAATACAATATTTTCAAATAATTTAATTTTGAATGTTGATTGGGTTCGAAGCAAATCTGCCATTAATTTACATTCAAAAAAATAATAAAAACTTTAAATTACGATTTTTTAATTTTGTTTATATTAAAATATAAAAATAAATTATGAATAATTAAACAAATTATTATTAAAATTATAAATAAATTATGAGAAATAAATATTTATCAGATAATACGATCGTGCATTAGTCAAGCTTAATTATTTTAAAATACATTTCATTGTGAACTTAGTTTAAAACTTACTTTGGGTGGACTTGTTCCACAGGAATTCCCTTTTCCGCAGCAACTTCCTCGGGTGTACGATTATCATGTGAAATTATGCCTACAGCTCTAGCAATAGCAGTCGCCGTAATAGGATGATCTCCAGTGACCATTATTACTCGAATTCCGGCTGATCTACACTTTTCGACACTATTAGGTACGTTCGCACGAGGAGGGTCGATAAGTGAAATGAGCCCAAGGAAACATAATCCGTCAAGAGGAAAATTCACTATGTCCTGATCGAAAACATATCCGCGAGGATATTTGTCAGCAGGTAGCATCAATTCACACATACCTATCAAAAATAAAAATTAAATCATTAATTAAATTGTTATTTATTTAATTATTTTACAGATTCCTTAGCAATTTCAAAATAATTTAAAATTTTAGTTAATTAATTTAAGTTAATTAAAATTTGATTTAAATAAATTTAAATTCATTTGACATTACTGTTTTAAGTATTGTAGTATAATACTACATTAATAGTATTATAGTATTATAGTATTATAGTATTATTATAGTATTAGTATTAATACTATTAGTATTATAATACTAATCTGAATTTATATAATTCAGATTGAGTGTTTTGAGTCATTTTATTTCAAGTTAATGTATTTATGTGACGATATTAATGAGTTTGCTTACTTTGTCGTTTACAATAATCCGATGAAACAGTTATGCATCATCATTTGGATTGCTACTGCATGACATAACACTTGAAAAATTAATATTGTTTAATCTAAGCTTTAATCATTACTGAGAATTATTAGGACATACTTTTTTATATATCGTCAAGTTTCGATCTAGATAATTTCAAGTTATAATGATTTTTTAATTTCAAGTTAATATTGATTTTGGTTACACTTTTAATTTACAACAATCCGATATCTCCAAACCATTACGTAAAATTAGGTAATATTGTTCAACAATCCGATATCTCAAAACCATTACGTAAAATTAGGGAGGGGTATTACAATGATAGCCATTAGTTAGATTTTAGTAATACTACAGTTTTGGTTTGGAAATATCTTATCGATATTTACCAAATTTTACAGTTTTGGTAATAGTAGAGTTTGGATTTGAAGTAAAAATATTTCATAGTTCTTTTGTTTTGTCTCGCTATCTTCGGTTACTATATTGGAAAGTTATAGGCAGCTGTCATCGAAAAATATTTCGATGATAATTATATATTTTAATTATTCATATAATATATAAATATTTGTCATATTAATATATAATATATAATATTTATTTATTCATATTTTATTTATATTAAATTATTATAATCATTTATAATCATAGCATATCTCCATATGCCCTCCAATCTTTATTATAATGCATAGCATAATTTATTAATCCATTAAAAAATACTGTATAATAAAAATTCTTTTTACAATAAAGTTATATCCATTTAATAAATATATTTATATTAAAAAGTATGTAGTTTTATTTAAGTGATCTTTTTCAATCTAATCTGCTATAACTAATTTATTAATGTATTAATAAATATTATATATTGTTTACTAAAATACCATAATATGAATATAATACTATAATTCTATATAATTATAGCATATAATATATACATATAATTATAAATAAATATAATATTTAATGAATTGTTGGAGCGAAAAATAGCTTGGCACTGCGGCCCAGGAACCAACATGGCTACAATTAATTTTAAATCCATATTTATTGCTAGAACACTAAACTTCGATTATAAGCTCAATCAGTTTAAGGTATCACTCCGAGATGTTTTAGAAGTTAGCCAGTCAACAGTTATCGTCAGTCGGATGAAGTGGTCAGAGTGCGTTTAAAATTATATATAGGAAAATACAGCATTTGCATGCATTATCGCTGTTGCTATGTTGGGTTGATGAACAAGGGTCGAAATATGATAACATAACATTACATCATAGAAAATATATCATATGCATGTATTTGGCCCCAACTTTGTAGGTCACAGCTGCATAGACCGAAATGTTACCAGAACGAAACCTGGTAATATAACAGTTTATAAAGATGACGCTTTTCTTCTAATAAATCAAATTTTATCTAATAATCGCATTATAAAAATACCAGGTTATGAAAAATTAACTATAAAATATCTGAATTATATAAATATTAAGATTATGATATAATAGTTTATTAATAATATTTAGATATTAACAACGTTTATGTATTTTTAAATAGTTGATAATGATTTATTATTGATAAAGAATTATAAGAGCTGGATCAAAGAAAATAGGATTTTTTTGATATTTCGCTAACTTCTGTTAACACATTCAGAAAATTACAAGAAACTGTAAGTTTTGGTGAAATTTGAAGTGGTGAAATTCGGAAATAGCTGTTATTCAGGTACGCTGCTATGTTGAATCGAAGTGTAGGGGCCGAAACCTGATAACATATCAGTTCCTCCTGATTACCTTTAATCCTTATTCTGATACATTCGACTAGTCAGGGTTTTG
This sequence comes from Pomphorhynchus laevis, assembly GCA_012934845.2. Lineage (NCBI taxonomy): Eukaryota > Metazoa > Acanthocephala > Palaeacanthocephala > Echinorhynchida > Pomphorhynchidae > Pomphorhynchus > Pomphorhynchus laevis. The sequence continues at coordinate 29,362 of WNNJ02001023.1, read as the reverse complement.
CCGCATCTTCACATGCGATCAATGTGAAAGATCGTAAATATTGGTCCCGTATGGAGGCGCATGGATACGTGTTTACTGCTCAGGTCATAGAGACATTTGGCGCGTGGAACGATGATGGCGAGAGATTGATTAAGCACATTGCTGGGAATGTCAGTAGAGTCCTCGAAATTTCGTACAGTAAATCAGTTTCCAGCCTGTTTCAACGCACCTCCGTGGCGCTTATGCGAGGTAATGCTCGTGCCTTATTGGCCTCTCTGGAGTCTTCTCACCTCAATGGAGACTTGAGAACTCCACCGGATAAGGAAAAACCGCTCAAGAGTTCCTATTGTTCATACTTTTGATTTTTGTTATATTTTAATTTTTTATTTTTTTTATTTTATTATTTTATGTTATTTTATTATTTTTATTTTTTTCTGAAGATGTAATTTTCTGAAGATGCTAACCGAAGTTAGCGAAATATCAAAAAAATCTATTTTCTTTGATCCAGCTGCAATAAAGAATTATAAGTGCTGGATCAAAAAAATCTATTTTCTTTAATCCAGCTGCAATTATTTATTATCTACCTGTATATGTAGACTCAGAAAAGTTTAATTTGCTGTTACCTAAATTTAATTAAAATTTTTGACAAAACGTAACAATTGATTTAAATTTAATCACGTTTTAAAATACATAAAAACGTGTCATAATAAAGACAAATTAAACTTGAATATGAAAAATGATAATTAGAAATATAAAAGGACGATAAAATTTATCCGATACTTTGATATCAGCCGATAGCACATAAAACCAAAATAGAGATAATTTTTTGTTTAATTAAGATGTTTTTATTTGAAATATGAAATCGATGTATTTTACACTTATGAGATAATTGCTTACCTAGCACTCGTTCGCCAAATCCTCCCAATTTTTTGTAGGCATCGGCAAATCCGTCTTTCCATTCCTGTGATATTTCTTCCTCTTTCCCGTTCACTAATATAGTTGAGCATCGGTCAAAAACACGTTCTGGTGCTCCTTTAAGTGTTAAGAGATACTGTTGACTATTAGGTGTTGTATGAATTGAAACCTGGGAAAAATAAATAAGCATAATTTGATAGACATTCGCTTCGTTTAGAATTAAATTACTTATTTTATAACAGACGAAACTCTTTCAACGAATTATATATAAATAGTTTTTGTTTGGTAAATATTTACCAAATATTGTAGTGGTAATAGTTTGGATTTGAAGTAAATAATTTTCATGCTTTGTTTGTCCTGTTATCTTTTTCCTTATATAATATGGATGAAAGCGGGCGAAACGAAAACGGAGGTGGCAATGGTGCCGTTAGTAGTCAGGGTGTATAAAATTGAAAGTCATGAAGATAGGATTCTGTAACTGGTTTTCAATGCGAAAGTCACTTTGTTTGACCTAGCAACTATTATATATGGTTGTTAATGATGGTCTGCATCGCAAATTGTAGGATTTAAGAGCAACGCCATCCACAATTTCAGCTAAATGTCGGAAGTGCATTTTTACAATGTCACAGTGTCAGCCGAAACGGCGTGTAATAGTTCATCTTACTGACGATGCCGGTATCACATGACCGCCTAGGAGTGACGAGAGTTTGCAGGCTGAAGAATATGCTTGATTCAAAAACTTACCCAAACATATATACGGAATTATATATAATTGTATATAATCGATTATATATAATCGCTATATACATCGAATTTTGGCAATAACAATTTATATAAGGACAATTCGTTTTAGCCATACGTTTGGAAGTCAATGTTAGTGACACCTAAATATATGTTAAAAATCAATTTCACATTTTTATATTTTGAGTTTTAAATTCGTCATTCTGTACAAATTTGCATAGAATTTTGTAAAAATAGATGAATAGATAGATGGATGAATATATGTTGTTCATAAATAGATGTCATTCATCTTAAATAGATGTTAACTAACTTATACAAACTTGTTGTCAATGATTACTTTTTTTTAATTTATATATAATAGAAAGATCGAAATTAACACACAAGCTTTAGAAAGAAGTTTTTTATTTCAAAATCTTTCGCCCAAGGGCTTTATTAATTGCAAGCATTTATTTTTAAGACAACTTAAAGAAGTTATCTTCTTTAATATGTACATAGGAACTATAAGGAATAAAAAAGAAATTTACAACAAAATTCAACAAAAAAACAATAATTTGCAAAAAGAGAATTTAAACAACATTTACCTGATATTTGTTAGACGAGTTGAAAGGTATTTCGCAAATTTTAGGATGCTCCTGTCGGAATCGAGCAACCCCGGTATGGCAAATTTCGCAAAACTTAAATATTGCAGACTCGGATGGGTCACCAATGCTATTTGTTAATTGGAAAGGTTTTATTATTAATTAAACATTACAAAATAGTGTTTCTACTTACCATCCACGTAATAAGATTGGCTTTGCCATGTTTTCTTGGGTTTGAATAAAGTCAGCACGACTACATAACATCGCACATCTCGTAAATCGTTTGTACGTTTCGTCGTTTTTGTCGTATTCACATTCTGAGTAAAAACGCGAAAATTGCAAAAAATTAGATATAAAGTTGTACTGATGAATACATCTAAAATATATAAAGGTGTACAAATAGTGTTTGTTCAAATTAGAGATAATAGTATTTTAGTTATAGCTTCCTTATTTCTAAGCTTTATAGAATATGAATTTGTTCATAACTGTTTAAAAAATAAATTTAAATTATATAAAGATATAAAATATATCAATATATTGATGATATATGTGATTTAGGTTTAGTATGTTTTATTCAAAATCGCCCATTTCGGTACTCGTAGCCTTTGTGGAAGCATTGATACGAGCAGCTCATGGATAACCGATCTTTGATTTTTACCTCTATTGATTAAAAGAAAAAACTAATTTTAGCCGTTTATATCTGAGATCTTATTCTTTCTATTACTATTCACATTGTTTGAAATTATCACTCACCGTTCTGAGCATCGCTGACATCTGCCACGTAGATATTATCATTGACATATATGTGTGCCGCTGTCATCCTGTTTTGAGTCAATGTGCCGGTTTTATCAGAACAAATAGTTGATGTTGATCCTAATGTCTCAACAGCTTCCAGGTTCTTTACAAGACAATTCTTTTTAGCCATACGTTTGGCAGTCAATGTCAGTGATACCTAAATACATGTTAAAAATTAATTTCATGTATTAATATTTTGAGTTTTAAATTCGTTATTATATACAAATTTGTATAAAATTTTGTAAGCAAAGTATATAACCTTGTTGTCAATGATTACTCTTTTAAATTTCGGATCAGCAAATCAGTATATATCTTTTGTATTATATCTTTTATATATCTTTTGCATATAAAACATATGCAAAACAAATCGAATATAAAAATACAAAAGTTTGTGATAAAGTATTTGTTCTAGCTATATTAAAAAATAGCTGCTTTGTTGATCCTGTTCTAAAATTTAAACGATGGATCAAAATAATTCATTTTTAAATATTATTTCTTTTAATAAAGTTCTGATTAAAATAAAAATTATTGAAAACTTACAAACTAAAAAAAACATTTTATCTTTTGAAAGTGTCTAAAAGATATAAATATAACATTACCATATATTCATCATAAAAATAGAAATGGATGTTTTCTAAATATATAATATGTGTTTTTAATGGTAAAATTAAGTTGTTATGTTATTAGTTTATAAGCAATAAACTCATTTCATTTACAGCTCATTGTCAAAAACATCTTTGTAAATAAGAAACACTTACTGTTACTGTAGCCAGTAGTCCTTCAGGTACATTTGCTACAATTATACCAATCAGAAAGATTACCGATTCGATGAATTGATAACTAAGACTAATTGAAAGGAAAAAGAATATAACGCCAAGCGTAACTGCTACACTAGTAATTATTTTTATAAATCTTGAAATTTCTCTATTTATTGGAGTTTGAGAAATATCGATGCCTTAACAAAAGAAATCGTTTACAATTGAAATTTGCTTAAAACTTATAAAATTTCCTTATAACTTTAAAGATAGAATTTCCTTTGAAAGTTTCTTTAACTTTTAGTAAAAAATTATAATAAGTAATTTAAATAATTAAATTATTTATTAATAATTATAAATAACTAAAGATAAATGATTTATAATTTATTATTTAAATTATAACTCTAAAGATAAAAGTTTCTTTAAAATTTTCTTTGAAATTCATTTTCTTTAAAAGTAAAGAAATTTTTTACTAAAAATTTCTTAAACTTTTAGTAAAAAGTTATAATTAATAATTTAAATAATTAAATTATTTATTAATAATTATAAATAATCAAAAAAATAAATGATTTATAATTTATTATTTAAATTATACCTTTAAAGATAAAATTTTCTTTGAATTTTCCTTTGAAATTCCCTTAAATTTTAGTAAAATCCTTTGAAATTCTCTTAACTTTTAGTAAAAGTTTATTAATAAATAATTAATTATTTATAATTTATTATTTAAATTATACCTTTAAAAAAATTTTTCATTGAATTTTCTTTTGAAATTCCCTTAACTTTTATTAAACGTTTATTAATAAATGATCATTATTTATTAGTGGAGAGAGTGATATAAATATATATTTAATCGGATTTTCTATAGCCTACTGCTATCACCCTCAGGAGTAAATGTTCTAAAAATTTTATTATTTAAATTATACCTTTAAGGATAAAATTTTCTTTTAATTTTCTTTTAAAATACAATTTAATTTTAGTAAAATCTTTGGAAAATCTCTTAACTTTTAGTAAAAGTTTATTATCAAATAATTAATTATTTATAATTTATTATTTAAATTATAACTTTAAAGATAAAATTATAATTCTTAAATTTAATGATTTGATATCCGGGTGTTTAGATAAACAAAGAAAATGCTTTAATTATACTATTTTGAGTGTATCTGATATGATATAAGTATTTATAGTATATATAATATCCTAATTTAATTGCAAAACTAATTTAATTTAATAAACCTCGAGTTTCAAAATCAATTAAATTGTATGTGTAAATTAAATTATATGTGTCAATTAAATTATTTGTAAGAAATAATCGAAGTCACAGGAAACACCTTTTTTAATTAAATTTTTTTATTTATATCTTTTTAATTATATAAATAATTAAAATTAGTAATTAGTAACCGATAAGCATTTAATAAATAATTAATAACCGATAAGCATTTTTAAAGTTAAATTGATTTTTATTTTATCAATAAAAGCAATTACATTTGAAATATAACTTAAATATAAATTATAAATTCAATACATCTATTAAATTATTGATATTTTAATTGAAATAAAAATCACCTGTGGCAAGATTTGCAATTCTTCCCATTACTGTATTGTCGCCAACCCTGATAACGATTCCTCTAGCCGTTCCTAGAATAATATATGATATCAAAATGCGAATAAGCTACGATATAGTTGCCTTCAACTGCATTGGTTCCAAAAAATGCTAGATTCTTGGTCTCTATGGGATTTTCATTTGTGCATTCAGTGCTTCTGCTCTGTGGCTCGGACTCTCCTGTCAAACTCGAGTTATCAACCTAAACAAAATGGAATCATTTATGAAGAGATGATGTTGTCACTTATCTCGATATTGTTAAAATATTGTGAACCAAACAATTAAAGAAGATTAAGGATACTACAACGATAACGATCAGTTAGATGCGAGCAGCATTGAATTTCGATTTCACTGATTAAATTAAATTTAATCAGTAAAATTTTAATGATCCAGATGGAATGTTTTGAGTCATTTAGAGTGTTACAGTAGCAAAATTGATATAAATCAGATATATTATCATGAGTCAGTTAGAGTGTTACAGAAACATTTATTCATCATCATTTGGTGCTACTGCATGACATAACACTTGAAAAATTAATATTGTTCAATCTAAGCTTTAATCATTACTGAGAATTATTAGGACATACTTTTTTATATATCGTCAAGTTTCGATCTAGATAATTTCAAGTTATAATGATTTTTTAATTTCAAGTTAATATTGATTTCGGTTACACTTTTAATTTACAACAATCCGATATCTTTAAACCATTACTTAAAATTAAGGGTATTACAATGATAGCCATTAGTTAGTATGATGTTAACGACATTACATTCTAATCAAAATTTGATTCCACTGTGACATCAAATTAAACTCCCTTGTGTACTGTATTGTCATTATATTAAACTCGCTTGTATTGCCATTATATTATGTTTCTCAGGATTACTATGTGGTTATTAGATAGTTGGGAAATAGTGTCATATTTGAAGAAGTATGATCCGATTAAACTTGTTTGATGGTTATATTAATTATTATAAGTAAAGATCACTTTTTTATTTGATGTTCTATCATTATGTTATTAAGACGTAATTACAAACCTTGAAACCTTGTGATCTAATTATTCTGATATCAGCCGGAATGCTGTCACCGAATTTTACTTCGAGTAAATCTCCCAATACAATATTCTCAGCAGAAATTTCAGATTTGAGGTCATCTCGTATTACAACGGCGTACTAAACCAAGAGATTGTTTAGAAAATGGTTTCACTTAATGCAAAATGATGAAATCAAATTAATGCATTTAATAAATTAATAAATTATTAATGAATTAAATGTAAAATTGTTAAAATTACCTTTAAGAGTAAAATATCTTGGTGGTTAAAATGCCCTTTGTACTTACAATGAAATACACATATGCTATGATTGTGAAATAAAATATTAATAATCATGGAATTTCTGATTGAAATATAGTCAGAATGAAATTAGTCACGTAATGTTTTAGGAATATCAGTAAGAAAAATCAAGATTTTAATTATTGTAAATAGTAAATTACAAATTATATTTTATTATGAGGCTTCATAATTTAGATGAATGTATACTAAAATTAAAATATTTTACTTTAAAATTAAATAAATTTAATTATTATCATGCAGTTTGAATCACCAAAACTAAAAATCATTAATTCAAAATTCTGGTGTAATAATTCTAAATTTCAAAGAAATTATGATTATTTTACATTCGTTTTATCAAAAACGATTATAACTGTATTTTTAAATTATAGTTTTGTACCTATTTCAAATTAATAAATTATAATTTTGTTTCATAATATTTGATACTCACTGCAAAAAAACATATGGTTAACAAATAGCATTATTATTTACATAGTAATAAAATGGTAATATAGAATATAATGGTTATAATGGTTATATAATGTTTATATATAATTTGTTATTGCACCTGCCCTGGGACACCAAATGGTGTACTCGTATACAAATCACTATGTTTTCATCATAATGAGGCATAAACACCAGGCAGCATTCTATATATCCTCATCAGATCAAGAAATAGAACCGAAAAGGTTCTATTAAAAGAAATTTAGTGCCTGATGCATGTTAAACTGCAATACGCACTGCCATGCACAGAGCTTATGCAAAATTTCATCCGATGATTCAGATTAAGGCTAGTTCTGTTTTTCGAGCTTTAGACATTGTTTAAGCGTGTGTTAAGGTGCCTATGGATGATTATTAAAGTCACGGTACTGATGAGCTCCGTAAGAGCGAAACGCGTATACTGTTGTTGAAGTTTGTCGTCACACATATGATGACTGGGTATACGTAGCGACTTTGAATATTGCGAGAATAATTCGGTTCTATTTCTTGATCTGATGAGGATATATAGAATGCTGACTGGTGTTTATGCCTCTTCATGAGGAAAACATATTGATTTATTTACGAGTACACCATTGTGTGTCCCAGGGCAGGTGTAACAACAAATTATATTATATATATTTGTACACTTTAAAGTGTCCCTGTAAAACAGCATTTCTATTAAAAGAAATTTAGTGCTTGATGCATGGTTAAACCGCAATACGCACTGCCATGCACAGAGCTTATGCTAAATTTCCTCTGATAATTCAGATCAAGGGTAGTTCTGTTTTTCGAGCTTTAGACATTGTTTAAGCATGTGTTATGGTGCCTAGTGATGATTATTAAAGTCACGGTACTGATAAGCTCCGTTAGAGCAAACGCGTATACCGTTGTGGAAGTTTGTCGTCACATACGATGACTGGGCATACGTAGAGACTTTGAATATTGCGAGAATAATTCGGTTCTATTTCTTGATCTGATGAGGATATATAGAATGCTGCCTGGTGTTTATGCCTCTTCATGAGGAAAACATAGTGATTTATTTACGAGTACACCAGTGAGTGTCCCAGGGTAGGTGTAACAACAAATTATATTATATATATTTGCACACTTTAAAGTGTACCTGTTAAACAGCATTTCTATTTAAAGGAATTTAGTGCCTGATGCATGGTTAAACTGTAATAGTCACTGCCATGCACAGAGCTTATGCTAAATTCCCTCCGATGATTCAGATTAAGGGTAGTTCTGTTTTTCGAGCATTAAACACTGTTTAAGCGTGTATTAAGGTGCCTATGGATGATTATAGAAGTCACTGTACTGATGAGCTCTGTTAGAGCGATACGCGTATACCGTTGTGAAGTTTGTCGTCACACATATGCTTCTATGCCACAGATAGGATGACTGGGCATACGTAGCGGCTTTGAATATTGCTATAATAATTCGGTTCTATTTCTTAGTCTGATGAGGATATATAGGATACTGCCTGGTATACTGATGTATATAGGATATAAACCAAAAGTCTTTAACAGGCCGTAGGTTACAACCGAGAAAATAAAGAATAAAGCAGATCAGAATTTGCTAACGTGGTAGTATGGGCATAGCCTCTTTAAACTAACCATGTGCTTTCCGGACCATCCTAATTTTATTCGGCAGAAATTTTACTTGCTGTCGTTCCTGCCGAATAAAATGAACTCGCTGTCGTTCCTGCCGAATAAAATGAACTTGCTGTCGTTCCTGCCGAATAAAATGAACTTGCTGTCGTTCCTGCTGACAGCAAGTTCCTGCCGTTACTTGCTGTAGTTATCACTACTTAATATATTTGATTGAATTAATGTTCGATATAATAAAAATAAAAAATAATAAGGTAAATAAGTTGAATAAAATAAATAATAATAATTTAAAATACTTCACGGTCATCATTGAGTCGAATTGGTCTTACGTGGACATATACACTCGTTTTAATAAGGGCGAATTATTAATCTAATAGCAATTAAACTACTTCAAATTTTAACTTTAAGATTATGTTTAAACTTAATTTTAAATTTAATTATTATTCGTTTATATATTGTGAATCTTTCTGCTAACAGGTATAATCTTCATATATACTCAGAGCGATACAGATCAGTTAAAACATGTTGTCACACGAATCCATGAAATTCTGTCTTGAGCCACCTTCTCCGATTCAGTTCGCCAATTCCGTTTGAATTGCTTTTAGCCAATATTTGAAATCGCGAATAGAATATTATTCGCATTCTTTTCGAATGTTTTTAATGTGGATTTTATTGCTCTACCTCGAAGACTTTTCCAATGTTAGTCATTGCTCGAAAGGAACAACATTTTTGGAATACGTACATTTTCCATACGCAGAACATGTCCAAGAAAACGTAATCTGCCTTTTGTAAATATAAAGTAATCTGTTTTATAATGGTAATATAACAAAATGGTAATAACAAAACTATAACATTTATCATTTATCACTTTTGTTATTTCAAGAAATCATTAATATTTAATTTTTTAATTAGGAATCAATAAACATTTTAATTTCACAAGAATGATCGTTCAAATTTTAAATGATCTTTGTCCATATTCGTTCAAAAAATCATTTAATCTGTGTATCTTTAGAATGTGCAAAATTATCATTAATATTATTATCATGAGACGAATATGTCATCATCAATATTTAATTATGCACCTGTGGAACTAGATTTTTGAACGAGTCCATTATTTTTGAACTTTTAGCTTCTTGAAAATACGAAAAGCATCCAGTAATGATTACAACTACACATAGTACTGATCCAAGCCAAAGCTAAAAATCAAATACAATGAATTTTTAAAAACTGAATTAATATAAAGCTTATTTTTTATTAAAAAAATATGCTTTATGAAAAAATATTAAAATATAATAAAAATATTAAATAAAAATAATATTATAAAAATATAAAAATATTAAATCAGATATTTTTTAAGATTTTTTTATAACAAAATACAATTAAAAATTGTGTATAATTAAATATAATAAAAAATGTATTTAATTCAGACGTTGAGTGCAAAAATCTCCTGAAAATTAATTCACCCCTAAAATGAAAAATTTCAAAGAAAATATAATCAGGAGCAATAAAGGAAAGGAAAAGATAGCTTATGAAGGATATTTCTACACTATTAGGTAGTGTAGAAACACTACCTAATAGTGTTTAGGTATTAAAGCAATATTATACCCTATTAGGTAGTGTTTAGGTAGTGAAGCAATTTAGGTAATCAGGAGCAATAATGGAAAGGGGGGAACAAATCTCAAAGCAAGTATCATTTTTATGATTACATTTATATGATAAATGATATTTTCCATTAATTATCTAAATTATCTTTAATGGATAAAAATGATCATTCAACTTAAAAGCTGGCTAAATCTTCATTTATCAAACTAAATGACATTCTTCCAACACTTAAGGCAGTACATGATATTGCAGCAAATATCAAACATTACAGATTAAAAAATAAGGGGTTTGTAATAAAGGGTTATAGTAGCAGCATTGACTAAAGATTAAGAAATAAAAGTGATGGGTATGTCACTTTTAAGGATCTGTGCTTGCACTGATAAATTTTTTATTTAGGGATGAATAAATTTTCAGGAGATTTTTACGCCAAAAATAGTGTAGAAATATCCTTCATAAGCTATCTTTTCCTTTCATTTATTGGTCCTGTTTATATTTTCTTTGAAATTTTTCATTTTAGGGGTGAATAAATTTTCAGGAGATTTTTACGCCAAAAATCTCCTGCCGAGATTTTTGCGGACAGTCGTTTTTTAAGATTTTTATAACAAAATACAATTAAAAATTGTGTATAATTAAATACAATAAAAAATGTATTTAATTCAGATGATAGAAACGCTTAGAAATAAATATAAATTCCTGTTTAATCTACAAAGGTAATTTTTCACTATTAAAAATAAATTTAATTGACTAAATACTTAAATCGTAAAAGGTGTAAATTTTTTTAGAAGAATTTTATGGTTAAGAATTTAGACATTTGCTTATCAAAACGATTATCATTAATGATTTATTTACTGATTAATAATTAATGATTTATGATTTAAAGATTTTTAATTTTAATTTGATTATTAATTTATAAATTTTCTAATTCGGATATTTTTTAAGATTTTATAACAAAATAATTTTATGAAACTGAATAAAGACAATATACAAAGTAAAATAATTAAGATTAGTGATGAAGCGACATATTTCGTGTCCTAAATAAATTTTTAAAAATTGAATTACCTTAATCTTAAAAACATTATTCTTAAAAAGATTAATTTTAAATTTTCTTTTTCAGATATTTTTTAAGTTGAGATTTTTATAACCGAGTAATAATTAATGATCATTAGGTGGATCATCAGGTTTTGACCTTATTTTTTAAACCCTTATTTTTATTTCTCTAGAAATAGTAGCATAAGAATTAATATTTGAGGTAATCATCAGGAACTACTATGTTATCAGATTTTGACCCATATTCTTCAAACAAGCCAAGCAGCTAAGTACATTAGTATCTACTAATTGTAAGATTTTTATAGAATAAAAATTGGCCCATTTTTCTCAGGCCTAATATCATGATAATGATGCATTTCTTGTGATATAATTATCAAATTATCTTATTCAAATATTAAGAATAAGATAATAATATCTAGCACATCGTATATTTACTTACATTTATTAAGATCAATAAACACTAACTTGATGCTAGTAGCAGCTAGTGAAATATAAAATAAATTAGTATTTACTGATCAAAAATTTTAAATTTTTTAAAAACTATCACCAGAAATCTGAGATCTTTATTCAAAATTCCAAAACATTAATCAGTATTTTGTATTTTAATGTTTAATATTAATATTTAATATTTCAATATTAATATAAAAATTTTATATTTTTAACTACCATGGCATGTACTTAAGTAATTAATAAATTACATTAAGATTTTTAGTTAACCATAATATTTAAATGAGATTTTAAATATTTATTTAAAATGATTACTTTATTAAAAATATTATTAAGAATCTTACTAAACAATAGGCAAGCGGTTGAAGATTACGAGTTACATATTTTATTAATTTCCCACAAGCACACAGAATTTAATGATTTTTAATGAATATAAGATAATATACTTCGATGAGTTCTTCTATACCATCCATAAGAATTTTATATTTGTATTACATAAATATTTCTCTTTAATATTTTTATTTCAATAAAAAATTATTCTCTTATTAATAAAATATTTTCTTGCTGTTTTTATAATTCATTAGAAAATAGATTCTAAACAATAACTTGTGATTCAATATATAAATTACTTATAAGAAGCGATAAATATTTTTTACTATTAATATTTTAATTTTATTATTAAAATATATTACATTATTTAATTACATAATTTTTATTATCTTTTAATTCAAAATATTTAATTATTTGTGCTTACAGATAAATTTTTTGTGAAAAGAAAACACTATATATACATGTATATAATTTAAATATTTTGCCAAAATGTTTTGCCAAAATAATAACCTTTGTGTTGCAAACTTTAGGTTAAAGTACATACATTGTCTGTTTGCGTATTTGGATCTGTGCTTGCACTGATACCATATGCCGCAAAGCACATAATTGATCCTGCCCAAAGCAGTAAGGCAAATCCGCTAGTCATGGTCTTTAGAAATTTCACCCATTCTGGTGTTGTTGGTGGTGGCGTAAGCACATTCTGTCCATCCCTCTTAAGAATTTCCGCAGCTTGTGATTCAGTTAAACCCTGCGTAGAATACATTAATCGATGAAATAATATAATATCCAAAAATTAAACTTTTTAGAGTTACAAATCAAATTGCTTTTAATTAATAATTTAATTAATTAATAATTTAAAATATTTAATTATTTTTTTAAAATATTAGAGCAAATATAAATAAAAATAAAAGCTATAATTTTGAAGATTAATTCATTTTAATTATTTTTTTCAAGATAGTTTGTTTTGTACCTTACCATATTGGGTATAACATAATATACCATGATATTTATATTTGTATATTTTATAAAGTTTACTATAAAGTAACATTTTTACTATTCAATTGAAGTATATTTTAAGTTATCTAGGTAATTTAAATAGTATTTTAATAAAGCCCCGTTTATTTTACTATAAAATAACGCAAAATAATATAATTTTAATAATATTGTAATTTATATTATAATAATATAATTTTACTATATCTAACACAAAATAATTTGGTATTTGGTAAGTAATAAGGCAATATTATTATACAAAGTTATAATACCAAATTATATTGACTTAAATACCAATTATTAATGTATTTCAAAACTATATCTTCTATGCAGCTTTTTTACTTTCCTTTATGATCTTACTATTTCATGTAAATATATAAAAAGTAAGATCTGATAAAATATCATGCTATTTATAATTTAGCTTATAATATATTAACAGCTAAAACAGCTAAAAACAAAATCGTTTTTATATTAATATAAAAAGGAAATCGTTTCACATATTTCCTTTATTTAACCAGATTAATCAAATAATTTATCGCACTCTAATTATAAGATTTTTCATCAAGAGGTCTCTAATTCAATTTCCAATTGAGAAGTTCTAAAGTTTTACAATATTTAGTAAAAAATACTTTTGACATACATCACTAAATAATTATTCGCGTTTGACATTTAAACAACTCTTTACCTTATCAAGATCAACTCCATACTTTTCCGAAAGCTTCTCTAATGTAAGCGAATGATCATCCTACAGACGAAGAAATTAATAACAATGACAACGAGGTGAGTTGCTACCAATTCTAATTCTTGTTTAAGGACATCAAGTTTATCATTTTCAACTTTACGATTCCAAAAGAATACACGCTTCTTTATTTTGTCAATAAAACCAAAGGCTTTATTTCCGTTAGTTGATTTTATTTTGCTTTTGACATCTTCTTTCTGTTACCGAAGAGTAAAGCAGTTGTAAATGAATTTCATAAGCCATCTTACCATATCCACTATTTGAAGTTTACTATACTAGCTTGTATTTCTAAATGAAAATGTTAATTTAATCTAAGAATATATTTGGCTCGTCTTGCTGTAACGTAAAAAATATATTTCACTCTAGTCACTTATATTGCATGACTCGTCGTTTAACTCGTTAAGAGATTGATAATATAGCAAACTGCATATATCCAAGTTTTCGAGTGGATGTATTAACTACATATTTCAACAGAAAGTCAAATATGACGTAATTAAGAGAGTCTGTCGTACATCTTTGTAATACTACAAGTTCTCTCTATATATTTATATATCAGCTATAAAACACCGCATTTAATTCTATAAGCATTTGTGTGTAAGATACTCACAATAGAAATTTTCGTTTGTTCTATAAGGGATGCTAAAAATATTAAATAGTGAAAATGATGGAGTGCTTGATTTCTCGACACGCTTTGTTGTTTTTAAAGTGTGAAACATTTCTGTATTTGTGAAACTTTATAGTTAAAATTTTAATTACAAATTGCAATCAATTTAAATATGAATTTAATTTTAATAAAATTAAAATAAAATACAAAATATAAATTGCGGTTAGTAATTACTATGTAATTACTATTGCATAGTAACAAGGATTTGAAATTTATTGCAGAGTGCATTTATGTAATTACAAATATTGTATTTTCGTTTAACTTTTTCAATTTCCATTGAAAAAATGTCCATTCAATTTTCATACTTTTGTCTTCCGGCAAAAGTATTTCATTTGTAAACGCAAATTACTTTAATCAACTAAAAGTTGATAAAAGTTTTCATTTTGAAAATTAGAGAAAAATAAAATTTAATTTGCAATTGCAAGTTGATATAATTGTGCAGATAGTCCTTGCTATAAAACCTGCAAAACAAACATTAACAGCCAAAGCTTGATGAAAGTACCAAACCAGAATTATCAAAACAAACAAAACAGGGAACTGCAACTATAAATGTACGATGTTCATTCTGCAAGCGTAGTTTCGTCGCAATAGCAAGTGGAATTCTGCGTAAACATGGCCGTGCCCCGGAATGTCGCGGTTCGGGTATGCCACCGGTAGCTATTGCCACACCTTCGAATAGGTCTATCCACAACAGCGTTGATATCTCCCATCTTCAACAAGATGAAGACAGCTACAGATGATATCTATGTAAAAGACGTTTTTAAATCGATGGATGAGTGCGGAAACACGTACAGTACGAAGAATCCCACGGGGGATAAGAGGATCCATAGCTGGAAAATTGGCGTCATTGCTTACCTAGGTAGTGAAGACGCCGTCAGAACAATGGGTATGGGCTGAACTTCTATGTTTTCCAAAATACGCGCTTGCATTTCCACCCAAGCAAACCAATAGACGCATCACAAAAGCGTTGAGCGACTACATGCGTAAACGGTGCAATACATTTAACCGAGCATCTCTACTATCTAAACATGTTGCTATCAATATACCGGAACGCCAAGAAGCTGACTGCGCTAAAACCTCTGAGCGAGAAGAACACCTCTCTGTCGACGAGTGTCCGAAAAGATCAACGATGGGGACGTGACTGGGGCAATTCGCTTGATTAGCTCTGGCAATAACATTGCCACTCAAAACAAACAGCTATTTAACATTATGCGTGCGAAGCATCCAAACAGTGAAAAGTCATGCAGTCAGATGGTGTTGTGGTTGTTTGCCTCGGGTTACCCGACTCCTCATCGTGTAAGCTTTGCGATCATTATCAAGATCTTCGTCTTCGGGCATCGATGGATTGAGCGCACTGAACTTACTCGACTTAACTGGACCATCCGCAGGAAAAAACTGAAGTCGACTCATCGATGCGCTGACCGATTTTGTAAACTCAGCACTGGCTGAACAGGTACCACTCTCCGTATCCTCAGACTTTTGGGGAGCAAAGTTTTTAACCCTTAGGAAGCCAGACGGGGTATTCGACCTATTGATATGAGAATACGTTGCGCTGAATAATCGCAAAGGTTGCAAATCTCTGAGTGTCTAATATGGCGTTATAATTCTGTAATTCTGCTATGCATAAGAACATGCTACGCAAAACCGATCAATCATTACTTCGGAGAGTTTGTTGTACCTTCAGAACAGGGAGTACAGCAAGGCGATCCGCTTGGGCCTTTGCTATTTTGTGCTGCTATACATGAGGTGTTCGAATCTACGATTTCCCCCATTTCAGCGTGGCACATGAACGGCTGTACGATTGGGGGTAATTTCACCGAACTGATCTCCGATATTGGTCGCATAGCAGATTTAGGTTATGTTCTCAGCCTGGTTATAAATCCAGACAAATGTGAGGTTATCACAAAGGATTTATCGGTGTACAAAGAAATCGAGTATGTTCTCTCTGGAGCAAAACTAATCAGCCCAGACGTATCTGAAATACCTGGAGCTCAAGTAGGAGATAATAAATCGGTTGGCAAGCATTTAAAACAAGCAACAATACAGTTAGATCGAACAATCACACGACTTAAGTTGCTGGCTCGACACAATTTGGTGCTGTTGTTACGGAATTCATTCGCCCGACCAAAAGTAACCCACGTATTACGATGCTCACCATGCCACCAAAGCAACGAAATCCAGAGATACGACGGAATGTTACGGTTGGCTCTGGAAAGCACTCTTAATATCCCGCTGAACGACAGCGCGTGGAATCATGCAACATTACCGGTTAAAATGGGAGGACTAGGAATCCCATCAATAATGAGAATTTTTTCAAAAATCTCACCATTGATGAAAAAGGTGAGAATTTTTCCGTTAGAGAATAAAGCGTCACTCGAAAATGATCCCAGGCCTCGTCAACTTCGATAACAGCCGAATCAGGCCAACTTACTCTATGCGGCTTTGATTACTCTATGCAGCTTCGATCGGGTACCTCCCACTGCTGGATGCGGAAATGGACCGCCAAACAGCCAACACAATATCCTTCAGGTGTAAATCCATACACCTGAAATATCGACAGGACGCAGCATAATCTGTATTCA
Organism: Pomphorhynchus laevis; assembly: GCA_012934845.2. Lineage (NCBI taxonomy): Eukaryota > Metazoa > Acanthocephala > Palaeacanthocephala > Echinorhynchida > Pomphorhynchidae > Pomphorhynchus > Pomphorhynchus laevis. The sequence continues at coordinate 12,183 of WNNJ02001023.1, read as the reverse complement.
TTCCTGCGATATTTATAGCACTCTTGTCGAGTTCTATATTTACTATAAAAAGTTAATAAATATATTAAGCGCTATATTGAGCGCTAATTTATCATTTTCGTATGAAATGTTTTGGGTATATTATTTTTACAACTTTCAGTTATTACACTTATGACTTAAAATGTTTGGCAATTTACACACTAGGATTAAAAAAGGAAAACTGTTACATTTAATTATTAATTTAAAAACTGAATTGGAAATTAAAAACCTATTAAAAATAAATTAATTATAGATATAAAATATTAATAATTGATTTATTATAACAATATATTTAATTCTTAGATGTTATCATCTAAGTTACCTGATTGTAGATAAACTACACACTTTGTTATGTTCCCCTATAACTTTTCTTTCAAATAGCGCAAAGTGTTCATATCACTTGCTTTTAGAGCATAGTTGAACTCGTCATTGTTATGTAATTTTTACGCAAGTAGTGTACGTATATGCACTCAAGACGAACATTTTTTCGAATGTGTTGTCCTTGTAAGTAACATCAACGTTGACAGATGAACGAATTGCTACAACCAAAAAAGAAGACAATGTTGATATATTGAAACAAATTTCAGATGCGAAATTTTTAAAATGGCTTGATGAAGACAGGTAAGTCAGATCAATAAATATGGTAATTTATTTATCTGATCTATCAAGCACCCTTTACCAATCAATATTTATCCGTCTGCTGCCACATATGCTAGTTGCATCATTATTTATGACGACATGTATCTTCCTAATGATGATACTGCTTTTAGCGGTTGGATTTGTGTTTTCATTCACTGTTGGATTTCTGCTGGCTGTCGATGCCTTCAAAGACCCAACTATCTTAAGAATTCCTGAGTTTACAATCTGCCTTAAAATATAGGAAATTATTTCCTTGGTTTAAATAACATAGTAGCTGGTTATTATAATCGAAGACGGCACCTTTGTTCAATAACAATAAGTTACTATCTCATTTCATTTAAGAATATTAAATGAGATCATTTAAACAAAAACGTTGTTTCGCAACTATTTATTTTATGAATAGATCTTTGTAATGTTTTACTGTTGAAAAGTACTCTATCTAATTATTTCCTTGATTTAAGTGGCTGATTATTATAATCGAAGACGATACTTATATATGTAGGTATACGATACATATATATGACGACATATATATGTCGTCATATATATGACGACACATAATATATATGTGTCGTCATATATATATATATATATATATATATATATATATATATATATATATATATTGACGACATATATTGATTGTCAATATTGTCGTCAATACGAATTGTCAATTACGAGTTTATCTGTTCACTATTTTCCTAAGCATTTTCATCAACGCAAAAATTACAATAGGGAAATATATTTTTAATGCGAATATATAATTAAATTTTAAAATCATTTGGATAAAATTTGAATTGTTTAAGTTAACTGTATTAATTATTTAATTAAGTTTTTATTAATTTTTTGTTTTATTGCGTATATTTTTGTGTGTGTGGAAATGTATCTATTTTTATTTTCTTTTGTTATTTATCTATACATAATATAAAACGCACATGCCTTGTGAAACACAATACATTGAAAAACGTCAATCACATGTCTCACAGGTCTCCATACTGCCTATCTCTAAGGCAGTATGCTTTTTCGCTGAAAATTATGTGGACAAATAAAGAAGACAAAATTATCTATCAGATGATTATAAGGATTACCGTCAAAGATAACTTATCTTAAAAGGGATCTTTAAGTGGTACATTTTAATTGATAATTTAATTAATATAAACCTGGTGCTTTTAATTATGTGTTAGTTATGGGCAAGCACAAATTAATTAATAATTAATCCGACGTTTTTGAATTGTAATGTATTTTGATAAGGTTGTTCATGTCGATATCTTAACACGAGGAATATGCTACCTGTAGAACTTGCAAAGCTATAGGAAAGAATAAGGCTAATTGTCAAACAATTCAAGTTGAGCCACGTATTTAAGTTATAATTCAAATAAATAGCAACTTCGAAATATAGAAGTACATAAACAGGCTGAGCTTATATTGAGTTGTTTGACAGTGTGAGTGATCGGCCCATTCCAAATATTTTCAAATAAAATCATGTGGATCTATGGTAATCAAATAATAATAAAAAAATTTTATCAGTTAAAATATAAGCGGATCACTCGAATAGTAACAGCTTCAAACTTTTATATGATCGTCATCATCAGAAGTAATCTGAAAGTCTGTAATGAAAATCCTTCCCAAGAAGAGATTACAAAAACTTCAAAATGTGTTGAATATAAGAAATTTGAACCGATTTATTGCCTATGGAACTTTTGTTTCAAGCTAAAATAATCAAACTATCCTTATAAACATATTTTATCAGTAAAATTGTTTAAAAAAATGAAAATCAATATTTAAGCATTAGGATTGATCGCTTGTTGTGATATGTTTTCTAACGGTGGACTATTCAGCTGTAAGATTTCTGACAAGATCAGTGGTGGACAAGAAATTGATTTTAGATGATAGTCTTCTATCGAGAACAATCCCCATCCAATGTATACTTTGACGATCTGTTTACTAAAATATTTCAATTTATAAAATACCTTTTAAATAAATATTAAAATAATACGCCTTAAAATAATATCAAATTAAAATAAGTAATCTTTATAGAATAATTATAAAGATATGCATTGTACATAAATATATTAATTTAGATCGTTAGTAACTCTTCTTTTTATTTTACTTCTGGTCAATTTTAATAATTGTATTTATTCAAACAATAAATGAAAATGTAATTCAGAGTTTTTATATTTCTTCTAATCATTAATATTACAAGTAAAAAATTATTGGAGCTGGATCAAATTAGGGGAAATTATTTTTGATATTTCGCAAACCTCTGTTAGCATCTTCAGAAAATTAATGGATCAACTATTTACGATATTACAAATTTTAAATTAAAAAATAAATGTATAATTGTTCATATATATGAACAATAAAAAATATCAAGACAGCATTTAAGAGACAATAAGCTAGAATATCTTTATGTAAATATAAGAAGTAATTATAAGTTGTAATAATAAGTTATAACGTAGAAGTTGTATTATATATAATATTTACAGCGCTTAATTCTGTTTCTGTTAGAATTGAACGACATATTACAAGGAATTGGCATAAGTAATATAGTAAACTACAAAACAAGGATTTTTTATTGATCCGGTAAATATGTCATCTTTTCGACATAAATTAATAATAGTTTTAATTGATGTTATATAAGTTATATACCTTACGAAATTTTTTTAATTAATTCATTGGATCAACAGAAATAGGAAAATGATATTTCGCTAATTTATTAATTAAAATATGAGAATTTTTTAAAGAATTGCTACAATTTGTAAATATATTGGATTTCTTCAAAGTCATTTAAATAATTTAATAGATGCATATTTTAAACTGGTAAAATATATTAATCGACGCAATATTATTTTAAATTAGGTACACTAGATAATCAAAGTTCATCAGAGGAAATACGTCATTTGCATATATTTGACACCACTGCTATGGTGGGTAGATGAATAGGGGCTGATAAAATTTACAATAAACATGTTTGCGCATGATCATTTATACCATATAATATAAAATATAATGCATTAAATAATGATATTTTAAGAATCGCAACAATATGTAATAATATTGGCTTTCTTCAAAATCATTTAAATAATTAAATAGATACATATTTTAAACTAGGTTACTATATAAATACCGTCAAGCAGAAAATAGTAAAATATATAAATCAACACTATAATATAAAGAATAAATTTAAACTCTTAAGTGGCCAATTTTTATGGATGGATATTAAAAATATATTTAAAATCATTAGCGAAAATGTATAATAAACATATTTTTGCATACCATTTAATATTAAATATAATACATTAAATAACGAAATTTCCAGTATTGCCATAATATTAAATGAGCTCGATTTTCTTCAAAATCATTTAAATAAATTAAATCAGATAACTATAAAAATAAAATCAAGCAGAAAATAGTAAAATATATAAATCAACACAATAATATTAAAAATAAATTTAAAATGGATAATAAATAGTATACTTTTCTAATGATAAAGAAGGTGTATATCTAGATATGAACATTAAATTAACATTAACTAAAACTACTATTAATTTATATCGTAAAGATGACATATTTAAATTTACAAGAAACATATTTTTGCATGAGCATTCATGCATACCGTATAATATAAAATATAATACATTAAATAATGAAATTTTAAGAATTGCGACAATATGTAATGATATTGGCTTTCTTCAAAATCATTTAAATAATTTAATATATACATATTTTAAATCAGATAACTATAAAAATAAAATCAAGCAGAAAATAGTAAAATATATAAATCAACACAACAATATTCAAAATCATTAATGGATAATTTTAATGAATAGATAATAAATAATATACTTTGTATAGAATAAGAATCGTCATGGCAAAATACGTCATTATATATTAATAAAATAAATATCGTATTATCTTATATAAGATATATACTACTCTTTTAGTAAACAAATACTAAAAAGATAAATATTAGAAATATTAGAACAACTTTTAAGAAGCTAAAATATATTTTTATAAATATAATAAGTTTCTCTAAAGATTATGTTTAAATCATTAAAAACGATTAATTATTAATTAATTATTAATTAACTATTTTAATTATTTAAATAATTAAAAAAATTAATTTAATAAATAATAATTCATATCACAATATACAAGTTTTCTAATTGTTTTTGCAACGGATGTGAGGATGAAAATGATTGCAGAGAGAACAGATGATAACTAAATTATTATTTGAACATGGCGAAATATATTTACTACCCTTTAAATGCTAACACTTAAAAGTTTAAGTTTATTTTTAAAAATATTTTGATGATTTATAAATTGAAAAAACTAAAATTCCCCATTTTTGTAAAATTAAGTGTTTACGATTTACATAATTTTGTGTATTGACAGTTGATGTAATCGATAATCCACTTATTTATTAGTAAATGGAAAGACTAAAGTTTAATAATTTATTTCAAAATCAAATTGTCAAGAGCTAACTGCTATCAACAAGACAAATACACAATAAAAATTGTCATAGCGCAGCAGTTAAATTTCATATTTCTTCGGCTGTTCATTGTTTTAAAATGGCAAACAAAAATGTATTGTCGGAGTTGTCAAATCTGCGAATTCACGGATAATAACGATAATCAAAAGATTGCAGAAATTCAAGTTGAAGACTCAATTAACTACAAGGTAAGGTACTCTTTCAATGCAAGAAAATAAAGTTAGTACAATTTATTGTGTTAATAATATTGAAGTTACAGAACTTCCTTCACAGCAAAAGTCTAAACATCAAAAGTCCTCTTAAAGTCAAGGATTATTTTAACGTATTGTGGTACGACCCATCGTGGTATTATATAGAGACCGTATAATATATGATTCTACTAGAAAATATATCGTATTGCCTTTTCTACTGTGGATCTTGCCAGGCAATATAATCCGCAAAGCAGGCATCAAATCTACGCTCGAACCCTTAGGACTGGATAGAGGCTACGGAAACAGTCCAGACGGAGGTACGACCTTTCCATTTTCCCGAGAAAAAAGTTTGTGTTGGGATTGTGCATGCGTAAACACGTTTGCCACAAGCGCATAAAACGGGTCCGCTGTCGAGACAGGATCAGCGGCAATAGTGGCAGAAACTTCCAATCGACGCAAATACGCTTCAATTTCGCACCGAAACTTATTCGAACCGATTGCCGTAGAAACGGCTGGAGTCTTTGGACAGTCAATCAAGACTTTTTTTACAATGTATGGCCGACGAATAACGGAAGCTACCGGGGAGCGAATGGAACATTTTGGCTAAACAAAGAATAGGATTTGCGATACAGCGAGGAACCTGCTGCATCATGAGGACTTAGAAGAATAGTAAAATTGGCTAACCCATGTTGGCAGGTTCTATTTATTAGCTATTGATTTTTTTGTTTGTTTATTAAAAAATTGTCTTTGTGTTAAAAATGTACTTTGCATCATTTTGGAATTATTAAATTCTATTAAAATAATATGTCTTATTTAAAAAAAAACAATTCTTTGATGATAATTTATCTGAGTTCGGAACGATTGTATTTACGCCGTTATTTGCATCAGTCAAGATTACCAATATCCCCACAGATCTCAAGGATGCAGATCTTATACAGCTTGACAATCTATATGGTTTGAGGATAATCAGGTTTTTAAAAATAAATCAGGTGTTACGATTCCTATCGCTTTTGGTAAAGCACCAGTCGACGTCGTTCTGGTAATACCTACATCAATCCATAACCTCCTCCTTGGGATAAACTGAGCTTTACTTTACAGCCAAAGGATACCATAACGTATCCAAATTGTCAAAACTGCCACCGTTGGGGCCACTGTGGGATCTTCCTGTAAATTTGATACACGCTGTCTTTGCTGTTGTGATTATGCAGCAAACGGTTTATTAATAGTTTGAAAAATCCAGTAAACCATTAATATTAAACAACTAAATATGCCTCTTTTTGTTAAATACAAAATGTAATGTACAATGCAAGAACTTTTCTTATTAAGAAAATTAATTCTTAGAAACAAAACGATATTTGGTATACAATAAAAAACTAATTATGTTTTTCTATAACCTTATTTTACTCCTATTAAATGCTACTTATGTTTGATAAATGGTCTATAATAGACTAGGTCATGTTATTTTTAACTGCATAAAATAAGGTTTTATGAAAAATAAGGTTTTTAAAATAAAATAAGGTTTTTAAAATATTTTATTATTTTAAAATAATATTTTTAATAAAAAATATAATATTTTATAAACCTAAAATAAGGTTTTTCTATAACCTTATTTTACTCCTATTGATCAATACGTTTAGATAATCACTGCTGACACAGCAGGACTATACCTTATCACAATCCGCACATGATGTTTACTTACGTGCTGCTATTGTGTATAAAAATGAATCCTTTTGATTTGTTTTTAGGGTTTAGTAAATCGTCATTAGTATTTTGCTTTTCCTCATAATCTGTTAAACCAATTAACTAATAAGGCGCAACAAAAATAATAAAACCATACCTTTACTTTGTTCTTCCAAGTTAGTAATTGTGGCAAATATTTTTTCTCTAATTTCCTGGTCTGCAATAGATCCATTGATATACTCAAAGCAATCAACACTTTTTCGAAGCCCTTTACATTCATACCAAACTTCGTCACAATTAGCTTAAAAGTAAAAAATAATAAATAATAAAAATAAATGCTATTTATTTTATTTTTAAAATATTTATTTTATAAATATTTTAAAATAAATAAATATTTATTTTATATATATTTTATAACATTATATACTATGGAACTAGATGCTCTCCGAAATATGGCAGCTTACTTTCAACAGAAGACACTTATCCCGATTGTCATATATATATATATATATATATATATATATATATATATATATATATATATATATATATATATATATATATATATATATATATATATATATATATATATATATATATATATATTGTTTGATTGAGTTCAAGCTGCGTGCCTGGATCCATAAGGATACGATTATATATTTAATGAAGTGTAGAAAACAGGCAAAGACACTTATAATTTATTTAAACGTTTCGTCCTTTATATGGACTTCGTCAGTATATTGTAATTTGCTAGAACAGTTATAAATTTTCTTCTGAAAATATATATATATATCATTTAATCTCCCTATAACCCGTTTTACCTCATTTACCCAATTAAACTCTATTTTATATCCTTTATACCCTTTAACCACCAACTTTATCCCTTAAATTTCATTTGCCATCTTTAATCCTATTTATCTTATTTTCATTTGATTTGCCCTTTTTACATTTTCTATATAGAAACTGAAAGGGCAATAGGGTAATTATGGTGTAAATGTGATTAAAGTGAGTTAAAGTAGGTAAATAAGGTAGGTGGTAAGTTTTCCTTTTTCCTCAATATATCCAAGTACATATTATAACGTTTTATATAAATTTTAGTTATCATTCATTTGATTCATTTTTTCACTACAGGAAACATCCCAGATCCATAATATATAAGATAGGAACGATAAATGAATAGAACCTATAAATGAATCAAATGAATAACAACGAAAAAATCTCGAATCCAAAAGAAATAGGAGCTGAATAGCTTACTATCAATAAGGTTTACAGAAAATTCTTTTATTTTCATTAAATCAGATCAAATAAGTAATTCAAAGTATTTTATACATAAATAGATAAAAAATATATAAATAATCAATAATTATATAAAATTTTATATAATTTATATTTATATAAAGTTAGAATTTTTATTTTGTGTTATAATAAATCAGATCAGCTAACTGAGTCAACTAATATTATACTAATATTGTACTAATATTATATTATACAATCAGTATATTATACTTATTGTATACTATACTAATATACTATTTTATAGTAATATTTTATACTAATTATAAATAATAAATCGTTATATAAAATTTTATATAATTTATATTTACACAAATTTAAAATAAAAATCAATTTTCATTATTTGGCTAATAAATAATATACGATGTATCATAATAAGGATATTTAATATAAATTTAAGATAATTTGTCATGTCTCGGTGTACACTTGCTCTTATGATATTGGGTTGCAAAATGAAGCCGATATCTAGTAGAACAATATATTCTAATAATGGTCGCTTAACTTGATCGCTTAGCAAGACTTGATCGCCTAGGAAGTGGAATATGTTATACAGTTTTGTGCTACCCTTGTCTTACCATGTGTTATAAACCTTGTTATCCATGTACGGCGTATTCAAGAATACCACATACATAAATATGTACTCCAATGTTATATGCAAAGTATATTTATTCTCAAAAAATATACTCTGAATGCCAGTCCTTGTGAATTTTGTCGATATAACTTTGTTGATTTGCAGACTTTATATTATATAGACTACATCTGCCGAAATATGCCTTGATATGACGATACAGATACGTTGTACATTCTGGTATCTCTTTGAGATGGCCTCAAGAATGAAACAAATTGTCAACTGCAAATTTACTAAATTTAAATTATTTGTGATAATTATTTATTAATTTAAATTACTGAATTTCTAGTAAGTCTAGCTTACTTATTTGCAAGCCAGATTAGAACATTTCTTTGATACTATTATCAAATAATCTAAATTATCCTTTTAATAGTAAAATAATATTTTAAATTATTAATAATGTTAATGTAGAGATGAATTATTGGCCTCTTAGTCTCTCGACATTAGGCTAAAATAAATTAAAAAACGCCGAATATACATTAAAACAAAGAAAAGTACAAAATGTCTTCGCGATGGCTACCGACTCTGTAGTTTGTCAATCTTCGTCAAGCTCATCTTTGAAAGACGGGGGCAGTTAAACACGTGAAGCAAAGAATTACATGATTGGAGACAATACATACAAATGCATGTGGATGTGCGGTTATGAAGGGGGATACGAATATAGCAAAATTTATCATGGTACCCATGAAGAGAAACTCTCCAAGTAAGAGGGCGTTTTTGCGTTTGTGGATTTCGCCAATTGATTTGAATGAATGCAGGGGTCAGGTATATGTCTGGGTCAAGCAAAGATAATTTTGCTTCAAGGTTTTCGAGATGATGGCAGAATTCAGCTGTTCTAGGAAGATGGAGGCGATTACAAAGAAACACAGAACAAGGTTGAAGCTTTGAAATCGCTGCTACAGCAGTAGAAGAAGATTTAGGAGAGACACCTATAACGCGTTTAACAAATCTCCATTGGCACCTGTCGATTTGGGCAAACTTAGACGGAGACAAATCTTCCCAGAATGAAGGTAATCCATATTAAATTATGGGAAGAAGCATGATACGGAAGTAGCGAATAGCACCTTCGAATGAGAGTGAACCAATGTTGGAAGCATGAGAGGTTGCAATTGCAACTTTAGATGCTTTGCGGTCAAGATGAAGTTGGAACGACCATCTGGATGAAATCAGAATACCTAAGTAGGTGTAGTTCTTACAGAATTCTAGAGGGTGATTATTAAGTAATAGCTTGTCTGACCGGAGAATTGGGACTCCCTTACGGAATTTTATAATTTTCGTTCCTCGATATTCACCTCTAATTGATTTATTCTACAGAATGCATCTAATGCGTATTATTAATATTAATAATATTAATAAATTATTTGTGTCCACAAGATAAATTTCAAATATTTTTACCTGTATCATATACATAGTAAACATAAGATGTTTCTAATGTTGAGCCTTTATTTCGATTTGTTAGCCACTAAACGTAGATGTAAAATTTAAAGCAATTTAAAAAAATATATTTATTAATTAAAAAATATTTTATTAGACTTGTATGTACGATAATGTAAATTAGAATTTATTAAATCAATGAATATTTACTCATAAATGCTTACATAACAATTATGAAATTTATCTATAGGAACAATAAAACAATATATTTTTTACTTATGAAGGTTAAAACGGAAAACTAAAGCTACTAGAGTATTATAGAATAATACTTTATTAGAATATTATATTCTAATATTAATATTTTATTTGGAAGTTAATATTTTATTTGTAAGTAATATACGTTTTACATAATTCTGTGCCACCATTTTATGCTAAGAATAAAAAGTGTCCACGGCGAAGAGTCTTGGAAGAAGACTTTTTGACAATTTGTAACTAATTTTTTAATTTTCTTGCTACAAAAAAGTCAACGCCCATCAAATGTATACCTTGTTGTTTGCTGTAAATGGTTTTAATAAAGAATAACTTTGTTTATATCGAAATTTGTAAGGTAATGGAGGATTAATAAAGTTATTATTGAGAATTATTGGAGCTGGATTAAAGAAATGAGAAAATTTTTGCTGGCAGAGCTTAGCGAAATATCAATAAAAAATTCCTTTTTTGATCTAGCTCCAATAATTCTTTATCAATAAATGAATCATTATCAACAATTTAAAAACTTTTAAATTTAAACAATTTCAACTATTTAAAAGCTTTTACAAAATCCTCTCTTCCAAAATAGAGGAGTCTCTTCAAAAAGAAGAGTTATAGATTTGTTGTTAATTTCTCTTTTGGAAGAGAAGATTTAACAACGAATCTATAACTCGTTCAGTTGGTAGTAAAATCAATTGTTTTCAAATTATGTCAATGCGGAATAATTAATTGATGTAAAATATATATAAATATAAATCCCATCATTGAAAACGCTAAAATATCATTTTTATATATTTTTAATATTTATTTAATTAATATTTAATTTGTATTAATTATTTAATTAATAATTAATTAATGTACATTTTTATGGATTAATTAGTGATTAAACTTATCATTTTATGCTCATGATATTATTTTACAATATCATAAAAGTTTCCTTCTTAATTTGATTCAGCTCCGATAATTCTATATCAACAAATGGATCATTATCAAAATGTTATTATTATTTAAATTTTATTATTTAAATTAATTATTCTCTTTTATGGCAAAAGTGCAATTTATTTTATTTTTTCAACACAAAAAAATATAACTGAAGCTGTTACGAATTCGCATCAGTTAATTTATAAACCGAACAATTTTGTGAGATTTGGTATAAACCTGTAAACCTATTTTTATAAACCTATACTGGCAGAACTTATTTCTTGAAGAGGTAATGACATCTACTTCAACAAATATCTAAATTTAAAGTTGTCTTGATTTAATTTTCTGAAAGTTTTTATTAGTTTTAAAAAGTTTGAGATCAATAAACTGACGAAAACCCGGAAGGGTTGAAACGTTTTAAACAAAAATATTGTTCCTGTCTTCTGCTCTTATTTTATTCACATAGTGTTGGTCTTCAATGATCGCAGACGGCAGTCCTGATACTATATATAGAGTGTCAGGACTCTAAATTAGATATCATGAAGGAAGGATTCTGCAGCTGGTTTTCAATGCGAAAGTCACCTTGTGTGACCAAGCAACTATTCAATACATAAATAAGCATCCATCAAAGGATCACCAGTCCCGATTTCAATCGATCTTCATGATCTCATACGATAATATATATATAGTATATATAT
>WNNJ02001022.1:0-57974 GCA_012934845.2 Pomphorhynchus laevis | reverse complement strand
ATATATATATATATATATATATATATATATATATATATATATATATATATATATATATATATATATATAATGGTTGTATTTGAAATAGACACAAGATAGTATACTTACTTTTATTGTAACGTTTCAATCCTTGTTTAAGGGATCTTTTTCAAACAAAAAACTCACAATCAAAATCAAAACACTCTGTGTATTTATGACACCGCTGATCCGAAAGAATTCAAGGAGGTTTTGGATTATAAATATGCTCAACATTTAACCCAAACGGATTATCTTACATAAACTGCCCATTCGTTTTCATTTCTAGCAATTTTCGATGTTTGGCTTCGTTGAGGTTTCCAGTAATGATGGCGTATACAAATTCACATTTGTTTCCATTCTCATTGTGATCATGGAGCAGCATCACATCATTATTAAATCTGCTACAGGGCTTATCGCTTCGTTAATTATTTAAACGTAGTCTCAAGCATCTTCCTGATTCTCCGATGTATTGCTAATTGCACAAATTGCAAGTTCCGACGTGGACAATACTTTCAGTATTGCAGTTATAAGTATCGTATATGTTGTACTTCATGGCTGTAACTATGTTTTTTATTTGATCAACTGCTTCTATTTCATTACAGCATTTGCAAAGCCGCTTACCGTAAGGTTGACATTTTCCTTTTGCAAGACTGAATGTCGATTCAAGTTTAATTGTGCTACGTTCTAAGTCCGATCTTATGAATTCTGGTAGTTTAAAAAATATTTGAATATTATCAAAATTTCCTTTAAGATCGTTTGGCAATTGGCTTATGCTTTTCCTTATGTCTTCTGGTAGTTTTCCTAAGCCTGGATGATATTCGAAATAAAATCTTTTATCTTTCAAATCACTTTTTGGTTTCTTTGTCAAGAGCTTTCTTCGATTTATATGACGTGCTTTTTCAAAAAGTCTGTATACTTAGTCATGTCGATAACCTCGGTTTAACAATATTTTGTAAAAATATGTTAGATTTTTCTCCCGACCATCTATCGTATTACAGATTTTACAGATTCTTTTAGCCTCATTGAGAATACTGTTTCTTTTTAAGTTTGGAGGCGTGCACGATTTGGCGTGTAGATACATTGGTAAACATGAATCTTTTCGGTAAACGCCTGTACTAAAATAATTATCTGCAATGTATAATCGTACATCAAGAAAATTGCAGCTCTTTTCATAATTCTCCTTATTCATTGTTAAGCATACTCCTGCTAACATTTCGAATTTTGCCATATAATAATACTTGCCATATAATAATACTTTTGCCATATAATAACACTTGATAAAAATTGTTGATTAAAGTTACTTACAATTATGGGTACATATATGTTCATTTATTTTATCAAAACTAAGACTTTTAAAAAATGTTAGAGATCTAATATACGTACAATCTAATATACATGCAATCTAAAGTAAATACAGTAAGCGTCGACGACAACCTTCGACGACAACCATCGACGACAACTATCGACGACAACAATCGACGACAACCATCGACAACAACCATCGACGACAACCATCGGTTGAAAAATTGATTGAAATACATTCTTACAAGTTTATAGGAGGACGTAAGAAAACAACTAAGACCGACGCCAACTATGGACAACTGCAAGTACAAAGCTCGATACACGACTGCAGTGTCTGGACAACAATCGCCTGCGACAAGAATAAGGCAAAAGAAGACTTCGTATGTGGTTTTTGTGCCAACAAATTAATCTGAAACCTTTGCAATAAGCACATATCAACATCCACACGTCCACGTCAACTCAAACTACCCCCATCGTTTCTCATGTCCTTCTCCACCCACCGACCCTGCCACCATATACACTTCCCATTCCATGTCATCTTCACTCCCCGACACCCCACGTCCCGTCCTTCCCGTCTCGTTTCTCAATAACTTGCATCCATCAATCAAAATCACCTCCACCAACCTCCACTATCCTTCCACTCATAACCTTTCCTCACATCGCTTGCCACCCTCTTTATTATCATTATCCTCTATGTCTCCTGTCGTCAAACCAAATCCCTCCAAATCATCAACTGCCAGCTCTTCTATCGTGATCTCACCTACTCAGTCAGTCGTCCTCCTTTACGGATGCGCTTTCCTCCTCGCGATCGTTGCGTCATTGTCACTAATATCACGCCTTCCAACTCCTTATCTTCACAAGCACGTCTGAACCACGATGTTTCCGCCTTCAGATCCATCCACTCGTCAATTGTTCCTGCGAATAAACCATCCTTTTTCAAGGACATTTCTCCTGTCGCATTCATCCGTCTAAACAAATCTTCTCAATCTAATCCTTCCCAGCCCCTTCTCCTAAAAATTGTTTTCAAGCATTGCTCACACGCGTCTTCTGTCCTCTCTCAACGATTTAAACTCATGTCATCTTCAAACACTCGAATTTTACCCGATCGCGCCCCTTCTATAATCGCTCAAATCTCTTCTGTCCGCATCGAAAAACGCCGTCGCGAGGCAAACGGCGAAACATCACTCTCCATCCGAAACATGGACATAAATTTTCAAATTGTCCACACCCATCCCAAAATTCGATGGCGCTCCATCTCTCCTATGTGTCTTCTCCACTAGACTCTTTCGCCACAACACACGGTTTCCACCTCGGTCTCCTCAACACTAGATCTATTCTCAATAAATCCGATCTTATCCTCAACCTTTTCACCAAGCAATCCATCGATCTCTTCTGCCTCACTGAATCCTGGCACTCAGATTCCGACGACATTTCCATTCGCCGTCTGCTCTATGCCGGTTGGTCAATAGTCGAATCCGCCCGCCCCCTTAGCTCATGCCCTTGTAAATTCTCTTATCATGGCGGCATTGTCGAATTCGCGCGTCACCCCGCTTCTCTTCGCAAAATCAATCCCCCTTTCAGTCCTCGCTCTTTTAAATTGCTCACTTGTCGTTCTTCTAACCCGATCACTCTAGATCTCGCCATTGTATACCGTCCTGGTCCATCAGCTCCTACAGCCTTATTTTTTACCGAACTCGCTGACCTCCTTTCTCATTGTTCGTTGTCCTCAATCCCTTCACTCGTTCTAGGCGACTAATACATCCGCCTAGACCGCCCCTCTTCCACGGATTCCATCCAGTTCATCAACATTTTATCCAACTACAATTACAAACTAATCTCCACTGCCCCCACACATATACTTGGTGGGGCACTCGACATCATCGCTGTCCCCGATCATTTTGCTGCCTACACCTCACTGTCCATCTCTGATCCTGGTCTATCCGATCACTTTCTCGTCACCCTTGATCTCACTCACAACCACACCCCTCCTCACACACCTACAATCCTACGTCGCCCTTGGAGAAATCTTGACCTCTCCCTTCTCCGCTCTGCCTTACTCAAATCGTCTCTATCATATCCCACAATAACATATTCATCTCCTAACGATCTCGCTTTTCTTTAAGATTCTGAACTCACACCCACTCTCGATATTCTCTTGCTCTTCAACTCTCACTCACACCGTCGCTTGCACCGTGCCCCATGGTTTGACATCCAACGCCTACTCTCAAAGCGTCGACTCCGCCATGCTTTTCGAGTCTATCACTGCTCTCTCAGACGTTATTTACGCTCGATCACTTCGTCTTTCCGTGATTCCTATCTTGCTCTTCGCCGGTCTCATCTAAACCTACTACGTACAAAATGCAACTCCTTCTGGCAGCATAAAATCATCACTTCATTCAACTCTAAGACTCCCTGGCATACTTTTAACTCAATCGTTGCTGGTAGCATAAAATCATCACTTCATTCAACTCTAAGACTCCCTGGCATACTTTTAACTCAATCGTTGCTGGCTCCTCTTCGCCGTGCAACATCAATGCTAATGATTATTCGTCATTTCTCTGGACTAATGTATCCACGTTGCTCTCTCACATCCCGGTCTCGATCCTATCCCACTCTGCCCAGTCTAGCATCATCCTTCCGGAACTCTTTGATCTTCCCCATGTCTCACCTACAGAAGTATTATTTGTCCTCATGTCCTTGCCCAACAAAACCTCACTGCCGATCCTCTACCTACTCACATATTAAAATCTATATGCTCATCGATATCCTCATTTCTCACAACCTTGTTTAACTCGTCCATCCGCAGTCGTATCTTCCCTTCACACTGGACATCCGCAATCGTTCGTCCCCTCCTTAAGAAACAATCGCTCGACCCATCCCTTCCTTCTAGCTATCGCCCCATTTTACTACTCCCTACTCTTTCTAAGCTCTTAGAACGCCTCATCTTAATACAGATCAACGCTTATCTCTTCCCATTCAATCTGTACCCCCCTTTCCAATCTGCTTTCCGCTCTAATCACTCCACAGAAATCGCATGCATAAAAGTGTACAACGACTTACTCATTTCTCAAGACAAGGCTCTATATAGTGTTCTCATCTCCCTCGACCTCTCCTTCACATTCGACATTGTCGACCACACCGTCCTCCTTTCTCGCCTTCATTATGATTACAGCTTTTCTTCCTCCTCCGTACCATGTTTTGCCTCATATCTATCCGACCGTTCTTTTCGCGTCTGTTCTAATTCATCATCTTCCCCTCCCATCCCTACTTTTTGCGGGGTCCCACAAGGTTCAGTCCTAGGTCCCCTGCTTTTCTCTCTTCTGCTTGGCGATCTCTCTCCGTTTATCAAACCTTACTTCTTTAACGTCATGCAATACGCCGATGACATCCTCATATTTGCTCATGCACTCGCACATCGCATACACGATATCGGCATTTCTGCCTCCAACTGTCTTTCTTCTATCTACAAACGTATCTCCAATGAATGCTCCCCCGTAAACCAAACATATATCCTCCCACTGTATATTTTGCATCATCGATCATCCCTATAGTCCACAATCTCACTTTCTTAGGCTTCCATTTCGATGATCACCTTTCCCTTAAACCCTTCGTCCGTAACAAAGTCCACTCATCTAACTTAATTTTCCGTGACATCCGCCGTATCCGCCCCCTTATCGACTTCCGTTGATGTATCTCTCTTCTTTCATCGCTTCTTTTCCCTAAAATCGATTACTGCCTTAGCCTTTTCGTCAATTCTCCAAAATCCATCATCTTACCCCTACAACGCAATAATCAACACCGCCGTTCGAGTGCTCTTTCGTCTCCGTCGCTTCGACCACACATCCACATATTTTGCCCAACTCTCCTGGCCCACCATCCACATCCGCATCAAACTCCGCCTTCTTCTCGTAACTTTTCGTCTCATCGCTGTCGGCTCCCCATCGTTCATCAACCTTCCTTTCTTAGACGACACTCGCCCCACCTCGCTATCGCTGCGTTCCCGTCATAACTTCTTACTCCACGTTCCTAATTACTCCAACAAACACGGTCTCCGATCCTTCCTCATCGCCGCCTCACTTGCCTGGAATCAACTCCCTCTCGACGTCCGCCGAGCCCCCTCCTTTATCACATTCAAACACCTAAGTTCACACCTTCTCGGCACCTTATTTACAGTTGTGTTTTGTTGTGGTCATGTAAGCGTGCGCTGGCACGCATTTGCCACGTTAAAATAAATCTTTTTTTTATAATCTACTAGTTCTGTATCCGTTCCTTTCCATCCAACACAAATATCGTCGATATACTTAAACCAAAATGTTGGCTGTGTTATTTGTTTCGTTCTCAATATTTCTTCCGCATACCTAAGAAACAATATAGCATATATAGGCGATACGGATGTTCCCATGGCTGTTTCACGTAATTGATGATATACAGTCTGATTAAATTCGAAATAATTGTTTTTGAGACAATCTCCAAAAGTGTCGAAATCCTATGAATTTGACTAACTGACCATCCATCTAATTCCATAAAATATTGACATGCTAAAATCCCTTTTTGGTGGTCTGTATTTGTGTATAGGGATTCAACATCATACGTAACAAGCTTCATACTATCACTGATAACATCATTTGATACTTATAATTTTCGGAGAAAATCATCCATGTGAACATGTGTGACAATGATTCCCTCGATATAACTTCATAATTGTTCGTTATCAATTGCCTCTCTCCTTCTTGAACATATTCTTCTTTATCCCAAATCACAAAGTGATTACTCTTGTCTATGTATGAATGCACATATTTTAATGTTTTTAATCTTTTAAACATCTTTCTCAATAATGTTATATTTATAATCACATTCACCGTTGTGTTTTTCGACAGTATGTTTTACAGCGGCGTTGTTTTCCGTTCTTTTAAATTTTATGTCATTCCTTCGGTTTGTGACTCTCTCGTTTAATTTCCTTTTAGTTTCCCCTAGATATTGGGCTTTGCACATACTACAGTTTGCCAGGTATATATTATGTGTTGTTACACAACTGGCATCAGATACAAGCAAAGCTTACTCTGTTAAGAGGATAGCGCCACAGGTATTTTACCCTGCCAAACATAAGCTCAAAACATTCTTGAAACACAACAAGAAATTTAATAACGTGAATTGGAGCACCAAGCCATGCAAACGACCAAGATGCAAAACATGTGCGCTTATAAATGAAAATAAGTCATTCAAGAGTGCGGTTACAAACATTAAGTACAATGTCCAGTGTGATGCCAGTTGTGTAACTGGAAGTAGTGAAATTTGGAAGTAGTAAAATTTGGAAGCAGTGAAATTTGGAAGTGGTGAAAATTGAAAGTAGCGGCTATTTACGTGGTGTCACATATGGATTCACATATCTTACACCTAGGACGTTTACACGGCATGCACCCATTTATTGATATGTCACTAGTATTTTTAGACTTATCACGAGAAAGTAGTTACCTAATTTTAGGGGTACCTTAAATAGTTTTTATATCTGGATTTGACCCGGATTCTTTTATTATTTGATTCATGTCTTTTCTTGGATTTGCAAGTCATGGGTGATATGTTAGAACCAACAGACGCTTATCTCGCATGAACTTACTATCACTATTTTCTGTCGACGTTGTGTGATCCATCCTTCGTACCTTATGTATGTGTTGGTACGTTTGTCTATAGGTATAACCTCTATTCTGTGAAATATTTCTAAAATCTGCAAGTGAACTTTTCATATCACTCACATCCATGCATGCCCTTCTCCGTCACAAAGCTTCCGAATAAATCATTGACCTTTTTATGGATGAAGGATGACAAGACCCTGCCTGAAGTAACAAATCATTTTTTGGAGTGAGTTTTTTGTAGAACTTGTGATTGATGCTGTTACCATCTGTTAAAAGTATTAGAAGCAGTTGATAGCGAATGTGTCGGATCATTTAGAAAGTACGGACGATTTTCTGAGGAAATTCAACCAGATCAAAAAATACAATCCCGCCGAATGCAAAGATCTTCACACTAGATGTCGAGTCTCTATATCCAAACATACCCCATGAAGACGGTATGAAAGCAATTTACAGAGCAACGGCGGATTTAGATAGTGATGAAGCGGATTTTATAATGAAGGCTACGGAATTGAAGCTACTCATAAATGTTGTTTAGTTTAATGGGCAATGTTATGTTATATTCAACTTAAAAGGTACTGCCATGGGTACACCCATCATCATGTTATGCGATACTGTATATGGGCATGTACGAAGAACTAATAAGCAACTCAGTAGTGAAGCCGCATACATGGATGCGGTATATCAACAATGTATTTTGCATATGGGATGATAGTGAAGATGCAATGCAGTCCTTTTTGAAGCATCTAAACGACGGACAAATGAAATTTGCATGCAACCTAGAATGTCCTGTGAACTTCATTAATGTTACAATCGAAAAGCTAAGTACAACTAAGGGAGATGTATTCTCAACGAGGTGCTACCGCAAACCCCAATTAACACCAATGTATTTACACTCAACTAGTGCCCATAGTAAATCGACGAAACGAGGAATAGTGAATAGTGAAGTACGGCATATTATCAAAGTTTTTTTTAGTACCAAACACTCTAGATACACTGCGTTATCACAATAAACAACAGACCAACTTGAGCGAGAATATAAAAGGCGTTGGATCGACAAAATCATAAATAAATTCGCAACAGTATCACGGACAGAGCTTATATCATCACAAACCGTCGAAAAAAGCTGCATGTGTGACAACATGCCACCCAGCCATAACATCATTAAGCAGAAGAATAGTATAGGCGTTGAAGATGTGCAAAACGCATGGTAAGCAACCAATAGTGTACTTTAAAAAACATCAGACGCTTAAGAAGATGCTCGTTCGATCTAAATTCAACATGTCCGAAGAATCGGGTAAATTGAGAGACAAACAACGTTACAAATGTGCACCATGTAAAAGAGCGAGGTGTAAATGTTGCGCATTGATAAATGAGACAAAGACGTTTCGAAGCAATGAAACAAAACTTGAATATCGACTCTCACATAAATCCGACTGCAAGACGAGAAACTGTGTTTACATCGCATCCTGTAAGCAGTGTGATAAACAATATGTTGGTGAGACATCCAACTCTCTAAGCATTCGTGTTAACAATCGAAGAGCGGATATTAAGCGAAACGATGCAACAGAAGGCGCGGTTAGACATGCACTAATACATAAAGACGAAAACAGGTGTCAACAAGAATATTACAATTATACAATAATTGAAAAGGATTTTAATTGTGACAAATATCGAAAAGGAGTGGAAATGAAATGGATAGCACAAATAATGGCAGATGCTCTTTACGGGCTTACAGCTGCACCTCCATTAAAGTGGCAAGACCTCACGTAACGAATAATAATTCGCTTTTTCTAAATTTTTTGCATTGTGACTATGAGTTTGTGCTTTCTAGATATACTGGCCAAGTCCCTATAAAGGACGAAACGTTTAAATAAATTATAAGTATCTTTGCCTGTTTTCTACACTTGATTGAAGTATATAATCATAAGAGTTTCGTTTGAATCGGTATTGCTCGAGATTGCGAATAGCAATTCTTTCCGTATATTTAAGTAAGTTTTCGAATCGAGCATATTCTTCAGTCTGCAAACTCTCGTCACTCCTAGACGGTCATGTGATAGCCGGCAGCCATCGTCAGTAAGATGAACTATCACACGCCGTTTCGGCTGCCTCTGTGACATAGTGAAAATGCATTTCCGACTTCTAGCTTAAATTGTTGGTGGCGTCAGCTCTTAAATCCAGCAATTTGCATTGCAGACCATTATAAACAACCAGAGGATCAAACTTTCGGATGCTTGACTGTAAGAAACCGAGATTGAGTGGATCAATTCTTTCTATATAATCATAAGAGTTTCGTTTGAATCGGTATTGCTCGAGATTGCGAATAGCAATTCTTTCCGTATATTTAAGTAAGTGTTCGAATCGAGCATATTCTTCAGTCTGAAAACTCTCGTCACTCCTAGACGGTCATGTGATAGCCAGCAGCCATCGTCAGTAAGTTGAACTATCACACGCCGTTTCGGCTGCCTCTGTGACATTGTGAAAATGCATTTCCGACATCTAGCTTAAATTGTTGGTGGCGTTAGCTCTTAAATCCTACAATTTGCAATGCAGACCATCATAAACAACCAGAGGATCAAACTTTCGGATGCTTGACTGTAAGAAACCGAGATTGAGTGGATCAATTCTTTCTATATAATCATAAGAGTTTCGTTTGAATCGGTATTGCTCGAGATTGCGAATAGCAATTCTTTCCGTATATTTAAGTAAGTGTTCGAATCGAGCATATTCTTCAGTCTGAAAACTCTCGTCACTCCTAGACGGTCATGTGATAGCCAGCAGCCATCGTCAGTAAGTTGAACTATCACACGCCGTTTCGGCTGCCTCTGTGACATTGTGAAAATGCATTTCCGACATCTAGCTTAAATTGTTGGTGGCGTTAGCTCTTAAATCCAACAATTTGCAATGCAGACCATTATAAACAACCAGAGGATCAAACTTTCGGATGCTTGACTGTAAGAAACCGAGATAGAGTGGATCAATTCTTTCTATATAATCAGTGCACGGATGTGCTGAGTAGACAACTCAAATTAGCTAACTGAGACTACGTATTTAATATAATTATAAAATAAACAAAATATAATAATGCGAAATCAAAATTTAATAATTAAATAATAAAATTAATAATTGTTTTTAGATTTTCTATAATTTTGTTACTAATTGTATCACTTAAAAAGGACTATTGAAATAGTTGAAAATTCGTGATTAACATTTTCTTGTTGCTTCTCGATGTTTATACGCCGTGAACGATTAATTTAAATCAAGTTAAAAAATAAAAAATTGAAATTTAAAATAAACGCCATTATTATGAAGTGACTAATAAATAACAGAGGTTTTATCAGAATAAGAATTAGAGATCATCAGGAGGAACTGCTATGTTATCAGGTTTCGGCCCCTGTTCCTCTACCCAGCATAGCAGCGGGGTCCAAATACATGCTAATGATGTATTTCCTCTGATAAAACTATCTAGTATCTTATTCTAATACAAAGTATATTATTTATTATCCATAAAAATTTGCCACTTAAGAGTTTAAATTTATTCTTTATATTATTGTGTTGATTTATATATTTTACTATTTTCTGCTTGATGTTATTTTTATAGTAACCTAGTTTAAAATATGTATCTATTAAATTATTTAAATGATTTTGAAGAAAGCCAATATCATTACATATTGTTGCAATTCTTAAAATTTCATTATTTAATGTATTATATTTTATATTATATGGTATGCATGAATGCTCATGCAAAAATATGTTTCTTGTAAATTTAAATATGTCATCTTTACGATATAAATTAATAGTAGTTTTAGTTAATGTTAATTTAATGTTCATATCTAGATATACACCTTCTTTATCATTAATATTGGTTTTGTTAAGAATAAGGCTTTCTGGATAAATGTGCTCACTAATTGAATTAAAATTATTAGAATTAAATACACATATATCATCAATGTATCGAAACATATATTTTATTTATTTATATTGTTTAGATGTAGTTTTTACACAGTTATGAACAAATTAAATCAGCTAACTGAGTCTACGTATTTAATATAATTATAAAATAAACAAAACATATTAATGCTAAATCAAAATTTAATAATTAAATAATAAAATTAATAATTGCTTTTAGATTTTCTATAATTTAAATTTTCTATAATTTAAATCAAGTTAAAAAAAATGAAATTTAAAATAAACGTCATTTTTATGAATTGAGTAATAAATAACAGACGTTGTATCAGAATAATAATTAGAGGTCATCAGGAGGAACTGCTATGCTATCAGGTTTCGGCCCATAACTCCTCTACACAACATAGCAGCGGGGCCAAATACATGCTAATGATGTATTTCCTCTGAAATAACTATCTAGTATCTTATTCTAATACAAAGTATATCATTTATTATCCATCCATAACAATTTACCACTTAAGAGTTTAAATTTTAGTCGTTAATTAATTTTTGATTTATTGAACATATGATATCTTTAGAAAAACTTCTTATATTTACATAAAGATCTTTTAGCTTATTATCACTAAAAAGTTGTTTTAATATTTCTAATTGTTCATTTATATACATATCTTTTTTAATATTTTTAACTCTATTTTTCTTATTCCTTTTATCACCATGACTTCTTGGTTTGCGTTTAACCGGATTATTATAATAGAGTTGTTTATTATGTATTATACTACTTCTGCCAATTCCTTGTATCACATTATTCAATCCTAATGGGTACATGGAATTAAGCGTTTTAATCCAAAAATCTTCTTTTTCTAATAGTTTTTGCTTTAATATTGAAATGTTTTCTTCGATAATATGTTCTAAAATAAATAATTTACAGTTTTTAATATCATGTCCTATTAATCTCATATGTTTATGAAATATAGTTTGACTATTATGCTGTATATTATATATGTGTTGCCTAAACCTAGTTTTTAACATTTGATATGTTTTTCCTATATATTGCAATCCACATGTGCATTGTATTAGATACACTACACCTGCGGTATTGCAGTTACAATTATTATTAATATTTAATGAAAAACATTTGTTTGTCGTATTACTTACGATACAATTGTTATTATTTATAACATCACAAACTATACAATTTTTTCTGTTACATTTAAAAGATCTAAAATTGAAATCATTAGTACTTACGTATTTTTCCAATATGGTTGAGTACATGTAATTTTTAAGTCATAATTTTTAACGTTGCTTTTTCGGTGTCGCCACCTAGTTTAGTTGACTCAGACTAAACTTACAACGGGCCATCCAGCAGCATCTGACAGGGGGCTGCCCTGCTTAAGGCGGTTGCAGGCTGGAACAAGATCTATAAAGATCTACCACCTTCACTCCTCGCGCTACGCGACCTAGCTATTGGCCATTACGTGGTCTCTTAAACGTGATCACGTGAAGCAGTTTACATTTTAAAGTGTAAACACCTTGGGATGCAAACTTCTCCCTTTTAAAGAATTAATAATTCATGCTTGTTTGAAAATAAGAAAAAATAATAGTAAAGTCGTAACCAATAATACATAGTTTCAGTATTTCTGACAGTATTTCTGAAATTCATATTCTATAAAACTTAGAAACAAGTAGCTTGACAAGAAGCTTAAAACATAAAGCTTAACAAGTCACCTATAATTGGGCTACTATTACAACCCATTGGAACACCTGGTTTCAAATTGTAGATGTCCATACCTTTAAATAATTTTGATTTATCAATATATTTACGAATTCTATTAATTCAATTTTTACCATATATTTATATTTACTTGATGGCTTAATTTTTGTTAAATAGGCCTTATAGTTATTATAAGGCCTATTTTATATAGGAAAGATATTTATCTTTATTATTTATCTTTCCTAAAAAGATATTTGTCATATCTTTTCCGGAATGTAAGATTAATTAATTTTACTACTAAATTAATATCTACTAAATCTAGATTTGAATAAAGCGTACTAAAATCGAACGTATTTGTATTCTGAAAATTTATTCCTTTTGTGTGTTCTAAAAATTCTTTTGTAGAATAAATATTGAAATATTGTTTTATACCAGTATTAATTTCGATTATCCTACAATATTTTTTGAAGTGTGCTTTAATTACTTTAAGTATTTTATTCATATAAACCGAAAGCGGTTTTAATGTACATTTACAAGCACTACATCTGAACCTAGGTTTTATTAGATTTTTATGTAATTTTGGATTTTAATATAATATAGGTATAGTTTTATTATCTAATTCAATTTTTATACCCTTCTTATCCATTATTGCACAGTGACTTGTAATAATTGTTTCTAAACTTAAATCACTACATTCATATGTTGTGTTTATATTTAAATCATTATAATTAACTTCTTTCATCAGTATATCATAATAAAGCTCTTTTGCATATGATGACAAAGTTATTACTAGCTTTATCAATAGTTGTTTTATAGTTATGCTTTAATTTAGTATGTTCTGTATACATATCTTTATTAATTTTATCTTTCCTTTTATAATTGTTTGTTATTTTCATTTTCCTTTTAATTTGATAACATATATAATCCTTATACATTTTATTCTTATATTACTTACCAAAAAGAGAATTTAAGTCATTATATAACGAATTGTAAATTTTATTTTCATCTTTATTATTTAATCTATATTTATAACATTTGGAGCTGCGACTTTGCCAATGATATCAGAACTTAAGTCTCACCTTCCGGGTGTATTACACCGCTGGTATGCTGACGACGCTACGTGTGTTGGGAACTATAGTGACGTCTTCGAGCTTTGGCATCTTCTCGTTGAGTTTAGGCCGGCGTTTGGATATATAGTAAATGCCCAAAAATGTAAAATCCTAGTGCACTCTGAATTTATTGACGAAGCAAGGAAAATATTTGATGTTACCGGTTTTGAAATTTGTGCAGAAGGTGCGATGCTTTTGGATTCGTTTATTGGTGAGCCTAAATACGCCGAACTTTTCGTTAAAGAAAAAATCACGATTTAGATAGAGGAGATTCACAAGCTTGGGCAGGTAATGTCGGTGGATGCCCAAGTCGCATACGCGGCCTTAACTCAGGCTATGCAGTTTCGTTGGACTCATATCATAAGTACAACACCAGTTGACACTATTATATGGAAACCACTGGCGGATTCTTTGCGGGAGCATTTCATACCAAATATGTTTGGATCTGTTAAACAGTTGGAAGAACTCAGTACGGTGTCGTTTTTTCCATTTAGCCAGGGTGGGCTTTGAATATCGAATCTGATGGAGCGTGCCAAATTCACATATGAATCATCTTTAGAACAGTGTCGACCGTACTTGGACGGTATAATGGGCGAGGAACTTATAAATATGGAAACAAAAAGATTAGAAAAAATAAAATTGGGAAATTAGAATACGACGTGAACAAGATACTTCAATTTTAACAGTCTGTTGATGAAAGATGGAAAAATACTCTGAAGTACCCCGCCGACAAGGGAGCTTCTTTATGGCTTTCGAATCGTGTCTTTAGCAGACAAGATTTCAGGATATCCAAGGAGACGTTTAAAGACGCTCTAGCTGTGAGGTATGGAATAGATTTGGATGGGGTGATTACAAAGTGTTGTTGTGGAGAGCCATTGACCACTACGCATGCACTTTCCTATCAAACTGAGGGTATACCATACATCAGACACAATATTGTGCGAGACATCGTCGCTAATACAATTAAGCAAGTGTCATACTTGGTAGTTACAGAACCAAAATTGTATCCACTGAGTGATGATGTTTCATTTGAGAACCGTGCAACCACTCGTGCTGACGAGGCTCGATTGGATGTTGCTTATAACAGTACTGAGAATGGAAATCTAGAGCGGTCCTTTTTGGACATCTGTATCTATAACTGTCATGCTCCTTCCTATATCTCAGGTCCTACTGCTATCTATAATTACCATCGTTCAAGGAAACTAGCAAATATGAAGCAGTGTAAGGATACAACTTTACAACAAAAGACTTAACTAAAAATGTATTGTTATAAAAAAATTATTTAAAAAATATAAAAAATATTTATACCATTTTGTAAGCGTGATAACTATCTCGTAAGCGTGATACACCATATATCAAAGTTTTATATCATATAAATAGTAAAATTTTATTTTCTCCTGCTCGAGCTGCATCAGCCCTCCTGCGAGCTCTTTCCTTGTTCGACCGCAAAGGAATATTGCAGGAACATCTTGAATTAAGATGTAAGGATAAATGTAAGATGTAAATTAAGTGTAAGGATACAACTTTACAACAAAAGACTTAACTAAAAATGTATTGTTATAAAAAAATTATTTAAAAAATATAAAAAATATTTATACCATTTTGTAAGCGTGATAACTATCTCGTAAGCGTGATACACCATATATCAAAGTTTTATATCATATAAATAGTAAAATTTTATTTTCTCCTGCTCGAGCTGCATCAGCCCTCCTGCGAGCTCTTTCCTTGTTCGACCGCAAAGGAATATTGCAGGAACATCTTAAATTATTGAAGATGATTTAGGAAAAATGCAATGATAACCGTTTATTGTCCTATTTACTGGAACCGTTATTGTATTATTTTATTTTGTCAAATATCCGAATTAACGAAATTAAAAAATGTATATATACTTTTTTAATAGCATTTTCTTTAATTCACAATTTTCAATTCATTTTAAATTATGGGTACAAAAATATTCATTTATTTTATCAAAACTAAGACTTCTGCAATTTCATTCTGATTAAATTTTAATTAGATTTTAACATAATTAAATTTTATTTTTATCATTAATATTGTAATTAATGATATATAATTATAATTATAAATAACATTAACTTGCTTGTGATGTGATGTGCACTTTACAATTTTAAGTATTGAATGTAAACTTAAGTACTCTATACACTGTTACTTTAAGGACTTCCGATGGTAGATGAATACTGTTTATCTATATACGATGAGAAATACAAGCAGTCAATAGATATGAATCCGAATCCAATAACTCTCGTATGCTCCCTATTAAAACACGAAAGCGAAGTAATAAATTCTCTGAATATTGATAAATTATTTGAAAATATCCATATTTTTAATGCTAGTTCACTGAGTATTACACTAATAGTTGCTTTAATGTATATTTTAATTAATAATATCTTGTAAATTAATAATATAAATATTTTCCGCTTTAAAGTTAAATTTATTTTTTATATTATCGTGTTTATATATTTAAAATGTGTATGATTTTTATATTTTACTATTTTTGTTTGGTTTAATTTTTAATGTAACAAAGTTTAAAATATGCATATATTCAATTATTTTAATGATTTTGAAGAACGTTTCTTGTAAATTTAAATATGTCATCTTTACGATATAAATTAAAAGTAGTTTTAATTATTGTTCATATCTAGATGTATATTTTCTTTATTATTAATATTGGTTTATTAAAAATAAGGCTACCTGGATAAATTCGTTAGCTTAGAGTTAAATACACATATATCATCATTATATGGAAACATATATTTAATATTGTTCTGGGCGTTTAAACATCGAGAGGAACAGATAAAGAAATTATTATTAACAAATTTTCGACTATTGCAATAGTCTTTTTCTATTGTTATGTTTTGACATGAAAAAATAAAAAATGATGTATTTATACAATAAAACCGGAAGAAACAGCGACGAAAACTTTACCGATTTTGTAGTGTGCTAGTAAGGATAACTCACTTATAATTGTCCTTATTGCCATCCATCGTGTTAGAATACTATGAATGTGCATACTTTCTCTTATCAGTCGTCTAGATAAGTTGTCTTCATTTTCCAAGATTTTAGAACTGGAAATTTCAGATTCATGGTTAGGATTCAGCCAACGTTTAAGTAATGCTGATGAAGTATCACACTTTTTTAAATTACATTTATGTTGCTTAATTCTCATTGTCAAGCCTTGTTTTGTTTGTCCAAAATATTTGGCTGAACAATTCAGACATACGATCTCATAAGTGACATTAGTCGACTCATATTTAGGTTTATTCTTAAATGGTCAGGCTAGAGTAGTATTTTTTGAATAATATAAGGATATATTATATTATTAACTCACTTATAATTGTCCTTATTGCCATCCATCGTGTTAGAATATAAATATAAATGTGCATACTATCTCTTATCAGTCGTCTGGATAGGATGTCTTCATTTTTCAAGATTTTAAAATATTTATAAATTATTTATAATTATTTATTATTTATAATTATTTATATTTACTTATAAAGAGAAATAATAAATAAATAGTCTACGTATAAAATACGTAGACTCCTTTATTTAATCTGATATATTCAAATGCTTTACTGAAAACATACATTTAAGAGTAATTTGAATTCTAAAATGAATAAATGTCTGAATTAATTAAGAATTTGGAAATTTATTTATGCAATTGAACACTTGCTATGGTGCCAATTAATCGTGATTTGATTTCTTTTAAAGAGAATGACGATTCGAAGATACAATGTGATATTTGACAGAGAAACAATTTGGAAATCGGGAATTTTCCTTACGACTGAGTCTACATATGTTGTGCTGTTAATAAATTTAACAAATGGAAAAATCGTAATCTTTAATCAGAATTTAAAAGAATTGCTATAACACAGTATTTAAATAAACCGATTAATAGATAATATACAGGCTTTTGAACTAAGAGTGAAGGTAATCAGGCGTACCTGCTATGTTATCAATTTTCGTTATATGCTCTTTAGTAGTGGGCCAAATGCATATCAAATTATTTCCTTTTGTGTAATGCGATTGTCTAGCATTACATCTTATTACAACAAAGTATATTATTTCCTATCTATCCATGAACATTTATTACTTAATAGTTTAAACTTATTTTTAATTAGATGTTATGATTTATATTAGACATTTTGTTCTACTTTTTATTATGCCAATTTTAAAAATGAAAGGTAAATGGCTTCAATTACTTCATAAGCAAATATCACGTAATTTGTTAATCTTAGTGAACAGTATCTTTGTTTATCTTGTCAGAATATTCCTACTTAATTGCTGACCCGTAAAATTATCATTTTTTTTATTATTTATTCGAAAGTAAAACAACTTAATTTTTAGCTACACATAAGAAATTGTATATCTAAGGCAATTTATTTTTTGCCGACAAAAATTATTTTCAATTACGTATGTCAAAAACGTTCGTATAAACAATAGCCATTGAACACCATTGTTCTGAGTAAATAATAATAGTATGCCTCTTTTGGTTTTGGGTCAACTTTCAGAAATGAGTAAATTTAGCATGTCGGAGCGTTCAAAGAACTCAATGAAAACTAATTTTCCTGCCAATGCAATAAACGAGGTAAGTGGAGATTTAGGTTCTCTTGAATATATTCCGGAGGGTGAACTTCCCCCGGTACCAAAATTATCCAACCTGGTGATTATCAGACTTTTGGTGCCTCTGGAAAGGCAGAACATGTTCAATGTTTTTATAAGAGGCTTTGCTCATCGATTTAAAAAAAGGATATTGTTCAATGCGATTAAATATTATGAATCTGAGATTAAAATATCATTCTGCACTCCTGATCTCGCAATGTCGTACGTAGACTACTTTAAAAAAGAGCATTCGGAACAAGGCATAATTGCTTCCAAACCAATCCTGGCAACAATAAAGATAAATAATATGCCCACATACATTTCAGAAGAAGATATATCAGCCCTAGAAACTGATTACAAAATCTCTAACGTGCGCTTTATAAAAGGGATTAAAGGCTTCCCCATTCCCGTTGCGTTCTGCAATGCCCCGGTTGATGAAGCTCAAAAACTATCGATTTCAACATGCAATCCTTTTATGGGGTATAATTTGAGATTTTCAATAATCGAAACCGACTCACTAACGTACCCTCACTGCAACAATTGTCATCAGTGGGGGCATTGGTCCACTGGATGTTCTTTACCACATAAGTGCGGCGTGTGTGGTACAACTGCTATACATCCTGAGAAGTGCGAAAGTAAGCCATTTTGCGCAAACTGCGGTGGTGAGCACCCCGCATGGTCAAAAAAATGTAAAATTTTTAAGGCGTACCAAAAGAGACACAGGGGTGTAACAGCAAAACCGACTAGCTTCGTGGAAGCTGTATCGTCTAACAAGAATGACGACAGGATGCCGGACACAGAAATTCTTAAACTTATTGAAATGCAGCATCAGGCATCAATGATTCAACTTGAAAAATTGGTCCAAAAATTGGTGGGTCAATTAGCGGAATCCTTCCGTTCTCCTCCTTCTGGGAAGACCAACAATATTAAGAAGCCACCAAAATCTAAGAAACGGAACGGGTCAGCGCTAAGCATAGCCGCTCTGAAGCTTGCTCGGAAGGATTCGATTTGGGCTCTGGCTAACGAGGGAAATGAAGATATCGCCCGTGGGCAAGCGACTCCATTTGTCGTGACGGGAAGCGGTAAAGGCGACTTTTCCGCCTCTAGTTGCGACTAGGTGGAGGGCGTCCCACTTCGGTAACACTTACGCAATGGGAAGTAATCAAGGACCTTTTTCACTGAATATCCTTCAGTGGAATTCGGGAGGTGCTTCCGCCCTTAGCCTTCTATCTGGTAGAGATGCAGATGTTATAGTCCTTCAGGAGACGCGGTCTATCCGTCTCCCCCAGGATATTACTCGATTTATCCCTAAGCACATATACACCCACTTTACTCCTTACATAACCCCCCTCACTCCTCTTCATCACAAGGTCTTTTAACCCTAGTAAAAAGCTCCTTAAGATCATCCCTTCTATTAAACTACTCTTGTCCAGCCCTATCTTGTTTAGCTATATCACTTTGTAAGAACGGTAAGCGTATAAGCATAGCCAATGTCTATATTCGGCCAGGAGAAATTCACAAAAACCGTGACCTCCTGGATCAAATATTGGGGAGCGGTTATGACATGTTACTTGGTGACTTCAACGACAGAACTGGTCGTTGGATTAATGCAGCACTCCGCAGAGCAAGGATCGACTATCTTATTCATAAACCACCTTCCCCAACCTTTCATTGCTCTACAACAAATTCTCTCCTCGACATATTACTGCTACATAAGATGTGGTTGTTGAAACCCATTTGCACCGAGCAGTCGCGTCAACAACAGACCACCTCTCATGACCTAATTCGCTGGCGGCTAGAGGACGATACGTTGCTTAGAAGAAGGTTTCACTTTGATCCTATTAGAGTGGCCTTCTTTCAGGCAGCTATCCAACTCTTCCCCAGAATTGGAATTGAGAGTTTGACCGAATTTAATTCCTACCTCTCATCGCAAGCTACCGCGATCCTTTCGACTACCTATAAAGGTCGAATATACAATCCTACTCCAACAAAGCTCAAGGTCCTAGCTAAAATGTTGCACCTTCCCAATCTCTCTGTTTCCGCCAGACATATCCTCTCGAATGAATATTGGAGCTCTAGATATAGGCTCCAGCTGTGCAGGGATAAGGCAAGCATTGCTCACCAAAACCCTTCTCAGGCTTCCTTCTGGAAGATATTCAAGAAGGAGAAATTTGTTTGCTGGAAGGATAGAGCCTTGGTTTGGATTGGTAGCATAGGCCTTGACAAAGTTTTAGAGGAGTCACTTTCCTTACACAATTATGGAGCCACTCATTCTCCCCAACCAATCCCGCCTTGGTGTGACTTCAGGAGTAGGGATTTGTCTGTTACAGATATCCTTAACTCCTGGGGACCACTCCCGGGCACCTCCAAATCCCACGCGCCACTCACCACTCGTGTCTGTCAGCTTTTGACATACAGTCAGAGAAAGGAGGTCGCCATCACAATGCTATTAGCCTCCCCGTCTGACATAGCGGAAATCAACATCAGCCGTCGAGTTTTTTTACCTAAAAAGAGATTAATCACTTGTCCTAAAGATCTGCGGCCCATCTCGATTCAAAACGCCCTCATATCCATCTACGAGAAAGCGCTTGCGCGTAGAATCCGCGTTCATTTATGTAGGCGTAATTTGATCCCACCGAGTTTTCATGGGTTTGTCAAAGGGCGCTCGGTCCATTCAGCAATTGGTGAAGTGCATCAGTTTTGTCAGGATAATAGTCATCAGCTTGCTGTGGCTGTTTTTCTTGATTTTTCAGCTGCATTTGACCGGATCTCCATTCCCTTCGTTATCTCCTCTCTCAGGTCCCTCGGGTTGCCTGCGAGAATTGTTAACAGGGTGGAGATATTGTTGTACACCAAGCGGTTCTACTATGAAGACGACCCTGATGCGCGTCAGTTCTACCCTATTACAGGTGTACCTCAAGGATCCCCACTTTCTCCTATCTTATATCTTGCTGCATCCATTGTATTATTCAAGAATTTTAAACGTGATCAACATCTAGTGGTATATGCTGATGATACCACAGCCTTGTTCTCTGGACGCAGGTGCAAAGATGTAATCTCTGACATCAGCCGTTTCTTTTTAAGATTAAAAGATCAGTTGCCCCCATCCAATCTTATTTTAAACTCCTCTAAATCACAGGTGGTTGTCTTTAATGGCGTTCCTGCCACCAAAAAGAAACTTAAGAGACTAGCACTCTCTACACTCTCCTCCATTTTGCAGCATCAACCACTCCCCATCTTCACGAGTCGAGTAAAATATCTGGGGTTCACCGTTACGGTGAATTGGTCGGCGAAAGCTGACCTGGATAGACTTAAACGTATCCTGAAGAAAGCTAGGTGGGCTCTGAAACGGGCCCAGCATCTGTCATTGAATGGGATAACCCAAGTGCGCCTCTGGGGTACTTGGGCTATCTCGGGATTA
Organism: Pomphorhynchus laevis; assembly: GCA_012934845.2. NCBI lineage: Eukaryota > Metazoa > Acanthocephala > Palaeacanthocephala > Echinorhynchida > Pomphorhynchidae > Pomphorhynchus > Pomphorhynchus laevis. Next base: position 36,263 of record WNNJ02001022.1, on the reverse strand, counting down.
GTCTTCTTCTCACGAGGACGTCCCCCAGAACAAAGACTAAGGTTTCTCAAGCTCCTCATCTCGAGATTACCAACCATAGTCCGCCTTGACTGGACTCTTAGGTGTGTGAGAGACCCCGAATGGTTCAGTCAGAGGACGGCGCGCTGGTGCGGCCGAGGGGCTCAGATCCCTCTGGACCTGAGGCCGTGAATATAAGTTGAAGATTCCAAAATACACGTCGTGAACAGTTTCTATTTTAAGTTGTCTTTTGCATGTTTTTGTTTCTTAAGTTTTTATCAGTTATATAGTTATTAATAAAACCCTTACTTACTTTCTTTTGGTTTTGCAGCATAAATTGAAAATTTTTAATATTTCTGGGCAGAATCGTGTTAAATAGAAAACAACTATTGTATTGAAATTAAATGACAATTACAGTGGGTATAATTAATTGAAAGGCAGGTAAATTTAGAAAACTTAATAACATGTTATTTCGTTTTGAATATTAAACTAATAAAAGTAGAAATTTGTATTTGAAGATATAAAATATTTGAATTTTTTGCAATATAAAACAAATTTCTATATCTCGCCAGATGTGAAATATCTTGGTGATAAAAATATGCATCATTAGAAATAAAATTCAAAAAACGCTAAAAAATATATAAAATAAAAACATTATAGTAAACGAATAATCGAAATAAAAAAATAATCATATCAAATTAATAAATAAATATTCATGAATAATAAATATTGAGCATGCTATTTGTTAACGATGAACCTTCGAATTTATCAATTTAGCCCATTATTAATGATGTAAACACAAATGGCTTACATCATTTAATGAAATAATAAAAAAGTTATGGACGCATTTCATCGGTATATGCTACTAATCAATATCAATCATCGAAATTATTATTGAAAAATTGACCAAAAGAAAAATCACATCGTATTATAGAAAAGTTCGTTAATTTTAAATGATTGATTATCAAATGTCTTGTTTGTTTGGTCTTAAAAATATACTTTTCATTTAAAATTAAAAAAGTTGGAATAAAATATATATTATATATTTTATAATATATATAAAATATTTATATATATTTTATATATATAATATATATATATATATATTTGAATCGTCAGGAGTTGAAATACTTCCAGCTGGGATCCTCGCAGGACACATAATGATATTTAATAGGTTGTAGAATTACCAGCAAAAACCAACAAAGTTTTTTAGAACGTTTCGCTCATTACATTGAGCTTCATCAGCTATACAACAATTGTATGTTTATAAGTTGTTATACAATTGTTGTATAGCTGATGAAGCTCAATGTAATGAGCGAAACGTTCTAAAAAACTTTGTTGGTTTTTGCTGGTAATTCTACAACCTATTAAATATATATATATATATATATATATATATATATATATATATATATATATATATATATATATATATATATATATATGTCCGCGGACACAATAATTGCAAGAGCAAAGGACTAGTATATATGAACATGTGCAATGAATGTTCAAAGATATATATAGGACAGACAGGAGGACAAATGAATGTACGAGCTTTGACTCGTAGATCCGACATAAAGTATAAACGAGCGAAGAATGACGGGGCAGCTAAACACTGCATAGAAAATGAAAACCATAAGATGGAAACGATAATTATTGAGGCAAATGTTCCTGACACGGCTAAGCGTAAACAAAGGGAAATGTTTTGGATCGGACAACTCATGGCAGACCAACAATTAAATGCCGAGCACATATATCACTTGCCGTGAATATATGAGTTCCGAAATTGAATTATTTATATTTCTCTCTGTTAGTTGCATTGAACAATTTGATTTTCATTACTATTTTTTGTGCTAATCAGAACTGTAATTTTTTTGTAGATGTACTGAAGAAGGGCAGTTAGCCCGAAAGCTTTACAAGAAATTGCTCTTGGTCTTCATTTCCTGTTTTTTATCTACTTACGACAATTATATATATATATATATATATATATATATATATATATATATATATATATATATATATATATATATATATTTGTTACGGCATTTTCTAATCGGTGTGACTCAGGATTGATAAAATCAATTCTTTCCATATATAAATGTAGATATTAACTAACCGAGCCATCGGTTAGTTAATATCTAATATATATAATATATATATATATATATATATATATATATATATATATATATATATATATATATATATATCTTTAAGTAAGTGTTCGAATCGAGCATATTCTTCAGTCTGCAAACTCTCGTCACTCCTAGACGGTCATGTGATAGCCGGCAGCCATCGTCATATATATAGTTTAGATTATTTATTCAAATCAGCTCCGGGATCCTTTGACGGATACTTGTATATATTAATACTCGGATTTTAAGTCAAACCGGAAACACAAAGATATCGTTTTATTCAAGCTTTCGACCAACTAGTGGCCTTCTTCAGGAAAATAATATTGTAAGATGTTGTAATCAAGAAAATTTTTACTTGATTACAGTATATATATACATATATATATGTTTCGTTTGAACATATATTAAAAAATTCCTAAATTATTCTAAGTACAATTGAAAAAAGCTAATGCTGAAAACGTCAATAATTTTTTTTCCTGTATTCCTGGTATTTCTTCAAACTAATATATATAATCTTAAGACTTTCGTTTGAATCGGTATTGCTCGATAATGCGAATAGCAATTCTTTCCGTATCCTTAGGTATTGTTTGAATCGATCATATTCTTCAGCCTGCAAACTCTTGTTACTCCCACTTTGACATGTGATAGCCGATAGCAATTAAAATTAAGATGATCTGTCACACGCCGTTTCGGCTGCATCTGTGACATTGTGAAAATACATTTTAGACATCTAGCTTAAATTGTTGGTGGCGTGAGCTCTTAAATCCTACAATTTGCAATTCAGACTATCATTAACAACAAGAGGATCAAACTTTCGGATGCTTGACTGTGAGAAACCGAGATTGAGTGGTTCAATTCTTTCTAGGTAATCTTAAGAATCTCGTTTGAATCGGTATTGCTTGAGATTGCGAATAGCAATTTTTTCCTTATGTTTAAGTAGGTGTTGGAATCGAGCATATTCTTCAGCCTACAAACTCTCGCTACTCATAGACGGTCATGTAATAGCCGGCAGCCATCGTCAGTAGGATGAACTATCACACGCCGTTTCGGCTGCCTCTGTGACATTGTGAAAATGCATTTCCGACATCTTGCTTAAATTGTTGGTGGCGTTAGCTCTTAAATCCTACAATTTGCAATGCAGACCATCATTAACAACCTGATGATTAAACTTTCGGATGCTTGACTGTAAGAAACCGAGATTGAATGGATTAATTCTTTCTATGTAATCTTAAGAGTTTCGTTTGAATCGGTATTGCTCGAGATTGCGAATAGCAATTCTTTCCGTATCTTAGGGTAGGTGTTTGAATCGAGCATATTCTTCAGCCTGCAAACTCTCGTCACTCCTAGTAAATTAATCCAGAAAACAAAAACTTCTAATTTATTGAAACAACGAGTTTCGAAAAAATCCTCTTCAGGTGATTACACTAAATATTTTCTGCAGTATATATCTTGATTCCGACATGAAAGAATTCAGCGTATATCAATCACACACCAAAATTCCAATTAGCATGGTACATGATATTCATGATACTTGTTTAGCATTTTATCACTCATGACTCGTCCTATCCAATATTGTTCCCTTTGTTTCCTTTCGTATATATTTTTGAACCCTCCTTGTACAATTTGCGTGGAGAATATATGATTTGAAAACTCAATTTTGTGATTAACCACTCCATCAAATCCTATTTTGTTCTTTAGAATATCAGCACGTCTATTGTTCATTCTCAGGTTTAATTGTCTACCGATCTCTCCGATATACTGTTTTTATCAATCATTGCATGTTGATAAATATATTATATCCTTTGATTTACAAGTAAGGTTACTTCTTGTTTTGTACGTTAATCCGGTGTGTTCACTCTTAAATGTGTTTATAAGGTTCACTATATCCGCACAACATTTAAATCTTTTATCTTGGAGCTGAGCTATCCATACTCTCCGTTGCTTCTGCCATATTTTTAATTCTTGAATGTACAATTTGACTTTTAATGTTTATGTTGTTTTTAAAATTGTGTTTAGGCATTTGTTAATATTTTCAAACGCTGCGTTATACCCTAGAATACAATTAATATTTTTATTGTCCTCCGAGCTGGCTTAATCTTTGTGGTTGTTCAGCAAAATTGATCTGTTCATTTTTCTAACTCTGTTGTACTGTGTTAGGCACTGCCTATGAGAATATCCCCTATTTTTTAATTAGTCCATTAATATTTTACTACTTGATTCAAATTGTGATTTCTTGCTGCATATCTGCATATTTTTTTCTGCGGATAAATTCATTGTATACGAGAAATATACATTTTCTCATATAAACCTTTTTTCATATTTTCTCATAAAAAATATGTTTTTCAAATATATGGGAAACATATTTTTGCATGAGCATTCATGCATACCATATAATATAAAATATAATACATTAAATAATGAAATTTTAAGAATTGCCATAGTATGTAATGATATTAGCATTCTTCAAAATCATTTAAATAATTAAATAGATACATATTTTAAACTAGGTTACCATCAAACGGAAAATAGCTAAATATATTAATCAACGCAATATTATTAAAAATAAATTTAAAATCATAAGCGGAAAATTTTTATAGGTGGATAATAAATAATATACTTTGTATTAGAATAAGATGCTATATAATCAAATTTAATCAGAGGAAATACGTCCTTAACACGTATTTGGCCACGCTGCTATGTTGGGTAGATGAGTTAGGGGCCGAAACCTGATAGCATACCAGTTCCTCCTGATGTCCACTAATCTCTAATCCTTATTCTGATATTATCTATTTAATTATAATATTAAATTAAAATATTAAAATATAATATATCTAAATCTAAACTATACAAATATATAAAATATATGTTTCGATACATTGATGATCAATGTTACATACATTTATTTTTAATCCAATATTTATATTCGTATTCATCAATGTTACATCGATCCCTATTATAAATATAACCAAATAAGTTTCGAAGTGTTCGTGTTAATTCTGTTTCAGCGTGGTTTATAATTATTTGCCATTGCTCATTAATGCGCTTGTTGACATGCACAGGATGGACACCAAGGTTCGCTTGAATCTCTTTATGTATCTTGATTCCACGTGGAGTGAGGTTATTGTTACGACAGTATTGTAGAAATTGAAAGTGTGCTTTTATTTTAGACTTTTTGATTGTGGATATTCTCAGAAAACAAGTTGATAGACATACCTATATCTTTTTCCGAGTGGATTAAGTTAATTCATTAAAAGCACGGTATTTTTAACTTTTCAAAAATATATATGCTAGATTAAAACAAATAATTAAATGCCAGTTAAGATGACTTAAACATTATTGTATCAAAATCACATTTAATACTTTAAAGGCGCATCATTATTTATATTTTTTTAATTTATAGTTATGCATCTATATTATACGCAAACAAACAATGACAGCGAGAGCGCTGAAACAATATCAGGTCGTGTTCACTACGCAGAACAACTTCTCTTGGGTACAATGCCTTTTGAAATAAACCAGGAAGATTTACCAGTAATCAAGTGTCACAAACTATACACATGTCTAGAAAACAATTTATGCGTAGCTTATATAGTAGCTTGTAATTATTATTTGTTAAAATTTTGTTCGTAGGAGATTGTGGATATTCTCAGAAAACAAGTTGATAGAAGATTTGGTTCTCTTACGTAAGTACTGCAGTATCACTTAGGTTACAATAAACTTGAGTTATTTCTTAGTGACGAAAATTCAATAATTGATCAGTAACTGCAAAAATTGTGTTATCTAATATAAATTTGGAATTATTTTGATTATAGAGGAGACATTCTAGTAACGCAAATCGAATTGAATAAAGCAGCTGAGAAATTCAGAATAACGCATTCTCGTCTAATAGAAGAAATGGTACATTTTGTAACTTTTATTTAAATGATTAAAACTGAATACAACTACATTGAACAAAGATATTATCAATTTGATTACTTATCATTTCACTCGAGTTCGTATTGAAATTGTCTTAATTTTATACTGACATAATGGCAAAAACGAGTATTCTTGATTCCGACAAAAAGCACACAAACGTTACCGTTACAGCTTTATAATCATGACACCATTGGTACATCAAATGATGCTCACTGCATCAGCATTGGCAGCGTTGCTCGCGATGCCCACATGTTTTTCTTCACGACAGATACTAACAAGGGTTGCCTTTGGATCAACTCTCTTGTCAAGTTAAAAGCAATATTTTGTCTTCCACTTAGATGAATTGTGTTTTATTACATATATTTTTATCATATGTTTACCATATTTTACAATATAAAATACTGTAATTTATTTATATCAATACTACATGTGATGTCTAAGTTACCAAGTAATTAATATTAGTGGAAAGAAAAATTACACATTATTCTATTAACAAGGTTTAGCAAATCAAGATTTTGAAAAATTTTAAGTGGGCTTGAGTGGGATCTGATCATTAAATAAGCTAACTGAGTCTGCGTATTTTATATTGCAAATTAAAAATAATGCAAAATAAAAGTAAAATAATTAAATAAAAAATTTAATTAATAATAAATAACTGTTATAATATTTTATATAATTTATATCAAGATGAATTATAAACTGAAATTAAAAATAAAAATCAATTTTTATGAATTGACTAATAGATAACAAACTATGTATCTGGGAGACGAAATATTAGACACGGACATACCTTCCTCATTTGAAGTGAAACTCTATCGTAATATGATTGGCAAATTGATGTTCATCATTTTACAACCGCTATCATACTGTTTACGTCCAATGATGATAAATCCACGACCAATAACCTTATGGGAAGCTTATAATTGGATAGCACAAATTGTTTTCGACTGTTTGATTATCTACGCGTTTGGATTAGAGGTCATCAGGAGGAACTGCTATGTTATCAGGTTTCGGCCTCTGTTCCTCTACCCAACATAGCAGCGGGGTCAAATACATGCTAATGATGTATTTCCTCTGACAAAACTATCTAGTATCTTATTCTAATACAAAGTATATTATTTATTATCCATAAAAATTTGCCACTTAAGAGTTTAAATTTATTCTTTATATTATTGTGTTGATTTATATATTTTACTATTTTCTGTTTGATGTAATTTTTATAGTAACCTAGTTTAAAATATGTATCTATTAAATTATTTAAATGATTTTGAAGAAAGCCAATATCATTACATATTGTTGCAATTCTAAAAATTTCATTATTTAATGTATTATATTTTATATTATATGGTATGCATGATTGCTCATGCAAAAATATGTTTCTTGTAAATTTAAATATGTCATCTTTACGATATAAATTAATAGTAGTTTTAATTAATGTTAATTTAATGTTCATATCATTTTTTTGGATTTCGAGTCGGCGATTGACCAAGTTAATCGACTATTCATCTGGAAGCTCCTCCATACCTTAGGCATTCCTAAACACCTGTGTGAACTTATCGGTGCAATGTATGAAAATACTGTGTCAGTCGTGCGCGAATACGGTTGTACTGGAATTTCGTTTCCTGTCAGTACAGGTGTTCGACAGGGGGGAGTACTATCACCAGAACTATTCAACATTCTCATCGATCATCTCCTATGGGAAACGCTCGGCCTGCACAGTGAAGGTATACGCCTGCATCTGAGCAATATGCTGCTTTCTGATCTGACGTACGCGGATGATGTAGTCGTACTGTCAGAATCATTTGAGGATGCGCAACGTACAGCAACCCGCATAGGCGAGACAGCAAAGAAATATGGGTTATTCCTTAACTTACCATAATGTAAACTACTCGCCATAAACTCCCCTCCGTGCTCAGTTATTATTGATGGTATAACTATTGAACAGGTACAATCTTTCACCTATCTTGGATCAGTGTTTTCCGTAGACTGCCGATAAGACTACGACATTCGAAACCGGATAATAAAGGCTGGTTTCGCCTTTTCGCGTCTAAACTCCCTCTGGTGTGATAATAATGTATCTATTAAAACAAAGATCCGAATATATTCGTCTATTGTTCGTCCAGTACTACTGTATAGATCCGACTGCTGGCCTGAAAAACTTACAACAAATAATCAACTTGCTGTTTTTGAGCGACGATGTCTACGTAGAATTGCAAAAGTCAATCCACTCGATCATGTATCGAACGCAGAAGTGTATTCTCGATGTTCACTCGACGTCTCCGTGTCTGATTTGATTCGGAAAAATAGACTGCGCTATCTTGGCCATGTACTTCGGATGCAGAGAGATAGACTCCCAAAGTTATCTCTGTACTTGGACCCGGAAGAATCCTGGCGACGCCCCAGAAACGGTGGTCGTAAGAATCTAAAGAGAATGATCGAAGACGATGCCAAGAAAATACTATTTAGCTACTCGAACATTGGCTGGCGGAGATTTAAAAGAAGATGGAGACAAGAACTGGAAATGGTGGCTCAGAATCGATTGTCCTGGACTCATTTTGCTACTTCACTTTGATTTGACTTTATTTTCGTTTTCTTGATGTTGTAACTCACGATCTGTGAGGTCTAGTGGTTTAATAATAAATGTTCATATCTAGATATACACATTCTTTATCATTAATATTGGTTTTGTTAAGAATAAGACTTTCTGGATAAATTTGCTCACTAATTGAGTAAAAATTATTAGAATTAAATACACATATATCATCAATGTATCGAAACATATTTCATATATTTATATTGTTTAGATTTAGTTTTTACACAGTTATGAACAAATTCATATTCTATAAAGCTTAAAAACAAGTCAGCTATAATTGGGCTACTATTACCACCTATTGGAACACCTTTTACTTGTCTAAATATAGATACTTTTAAATGATTTTGATTTATCAAAATATTTAAGGATTCTATTAATTCAATTTTTAACATATATTTATATTTACTTGATAGTTTAAATTTTGTAAGATAGGCGTTATTATTATAACATATATATGTATATCTTTTTCCGAATATAAGATTAATTAATTTTACTAACGCTTCTTTAATATCTACTAAATCTAGATTTGTATAAAGCGTACTAAAATCGTATGTATTTATATTTTGAAAATTTATTTCTTTTGTCTGTTCTAAAAATTCTTTTGTAGAATTAATACTGAAATAGTGTTTTATACCAGCATTTATTTCGATTACCTTGCAATATTTTTTAAAATGTTCTTTAATTACTTTAAGTATTTTATTCATATAGACAGAAAGTGGTTTTAATGTACATTTAAACGCGCTACATATGAACCTAGGTTTTATTGGATTTTTATGTAATTTTGGATTCCAATATAATACAGGTATAGTTTTATTATCTGATTCAACCTTTATACCCTTTTTATCCATTATAGAACAGTGACTTGTAATAATTGTTTCTAAACTTAACTCACTACGTTCATATGTTGAATTTACATTTAAATCATTAGAATTAACCTCTTTCATTATTATATCATAACAAAGCTTTTTGCATATGAAGATAAAGTTATTACCAGCTTTATCAATAGTTGTTATTATATAGTTATCCTTTAATTTAGTAAGTTCTGTACACATATCTTTATTAATTTTATCTTTCCTTTTGTAATTGTTTGTTATTTTCATTTTATCAAATATATAATCTTTCCAAATGTTTATCTTAGATATATTCGAGCTTTCACTATTAATCAGCCTACTAAAGTAATCATTTAAGTTATTATATAACGAATTGTAAATTTTATTTTTGTCGTTGTTATTATTTAATCTATATTTATACCCTTTTGTACCCTTTCACAATTTTCAATTAATTCTAGATTATGGGTACATATATGTTCATTTATAGTATCAAAACTAAGACTTTTACAATTGCATTCTGTTTCCATTATGTTTCTATTATTATCGTTACATTTTTTTAAATACATCTAAGATTAAAATTTGTAAATATTACATATTTGATGATATAAAAGTCAAACATTCGTTAAGACATAGTTTGAAATAAGTATAGTCATTCAGTTAAATATGTCGGAAACCGATTGATCTCCCAAGCATTCGAGTATACATGCGGCATTCCCACGTTGAACCGATGCGCTTAATCGTTGCCTGAGGAATGTCGTTGATCGAGGTTCGCCATTGGCCTTTGACATCATCTTCCCGATCTCTTCAATGAAGCACGAGGTTTCTTTGCCCAAGACACCCAAGGACTCGACCGTGATTGAAACGAAGGTATATGTTCTATTGTCGATCTCTTTGTATTTTTCCCTCTTCTTGCTCTCTGCAAAGGCGGCAACCTCCCCGGTCCGATTACTGCCTTGTCCTCGTAACTCGCCGCTAGAGGATTTATGCAGGTAGCGTCCCAAATCAGCAATTTGCCGCTCTTCCATGGAACCAAAGTGCCACCATCAGGTCGCTTGCCGTCGCTGCGACACAACCCGACCGGTTCTAGTCGAGAATGTATCCTTACTGAAGAGAAAGCCATTTGAATTATGTGGTTCATCTCCGAATGTCGGCTGTGCCGAGATGTGCTATATCGACAGTCCAGACCGTGCAAACCTGATGAGTCGCTGATATTCCCGCATCCACATGTGAATTCCCCGCTAAATTTGATACCGAGTCGTAGCGCCACGGCAATGGTGAATGATACATCGTCCAATCTGGTTCCGACCGCCGAGATTGGAAGTGCCATCAGGAAAGCCCCAGAGTCTTTGCCTACCGTTCCAAGCAGTCTAGCTTGACATTTAGAAGAATCAGCATCCGATAAGAGGGAACCACTAGTGACCAAGTGCATAGGACGAGACCAACGTTTTTGTTTGTGTTTTTCCGTTGGCAACTCTTCCCCGCATACAGCCGCCCATCCGCGCACACTGTGTTGGAAATCCGAGCCATCCACTCCGATGGTTGCTTCTAGGTTTGGTCCGGCCAATGCCTTTACCAGAATTGACGTACCTGCGATTGAGGACAAATATGCCGGCGGGGATATAACTTCACTGCGATATAAACCTAAGCCACCCAAGTCAATCGGAAAAGTTGCTTGACGCCATGCGTTATCATCCAGATATAAATTCAAGATGTTGGCAAGAGCGGACTTTAGGACTTCGTCATAATTCTTTAACGATGGACATGAAAAGCATGGGGTACAATGTAGCAGATGAGAAATCTTTCGTATGCTGAAGTTACATCGCAATAGAAACAGCGCATCCTGTCTGGATTGATCGGCCATTTATTTGACAGTGTTCTGGAGAAGCGATACACATTGATTCACGGTTTCATCGAGCGCCAATTTGTTTCCTACAGGAGTACCCAAGATAACAGCGTCGTTGAGACTATTGATAATGCATTCAGGAATCAATTCTATCTAACGAATTTGATCTTTAGGATCTTGGGTGATTAACTCCGATTTTTGAGGATTTAATGTCAGTTTAATTCTTGAACCCTGATCGATTATTTTAACTACATCAGAGTAAATCGTATCCAAGTCACCCCGCCCCCCAAATACAGTCGTCGAGATACCACGCACAAAAAGGTAACTGGCAGAGTTTGACAACTTTATTTACGGTAAGCGAGAAAAGCAGAGGACCGAGTGGGTCTCCTTGTTGTACACCTTCGGCGGATGGAATTATTGAGGCGCCCGCAATGAGATGACTCTCCTCACCATAGCACATGTTAACGAAAGGTAGGTATGCTGGTAGCTTCCTTCGAACCGTGTCAATCATGTGGTCGCGGTTGACCGTGTTGAAAGCGTTATGAAAATCGAGCTTAGCGAGCGCTACTCCAGGGACTAAGGCGTTCGCGACAAAATGTCTGAACGCGTGAGTCACAGCTTCAACTCCTCGTGGTATTCCAACGCCAAATTGTCGAGGTACGAACTCATCCAGAATGTCGTTGGATGCCCAACGTGCAACAATCTTTGATGCCAATCGACGCAGCGTACAGCCCACGGCAATCGGACGGATACCGCCATTAGGCTTCTATAATGCCAGTAGTTTAGCACCGCAGAAAAATTTCCTTTTTGAATCCGGCACACAAACTTTTAAGACGACGGTGATGAATTCAGTCATAAAATGCACTAGGCGAACCCCTGGAATGCCGCACGAGGGAGCAGTCAGATCATTTAGATGTAGTGGACTGAGTCCATCTAATCCACTTGAAGAAGAATTGGGAATAAGTGGAGAGCAGACTTCACGATGTCACCAGAGACAACAGGGAAGGCATAAGGCGGTGCACTGTGAATTTGAACTTGCGTATGTGTTCCACCTAATTGGTTAGATCGTGGGGATGTTTGGACCTTAGTTCTGACAAAACTCGATCGTCGAATTGTACTATTCCGTCGTCGCTGCTCACCAATCTGATTGCGCCGCGAACATCACCGTCTTCCAGTCTTTCTGAAACTGCGACAAAGATTTTTATTGGCATCGCGATCGTCTACTTTAGTTCGGTTGCCGGGTCTCCCCCAACTTCGCTCCACAACATCATCAAGTGACCTGGATGTCATATCAAAAAATTTGAGACATGCCTCCTTTATCTTCTGAGATAAACTGCGATTGCCATTTTTCTCAGTCCTTACAGGCACGCGGATAACCATTCTTGCGAACATCAACAATTTAATCCACGCATCTTCCTTCTGGTGGTCCCTCGCAATGTCAGCCAAAATGATTGAAAGAGTTGTAGCTACCTGGGGCCTGGCAGATCTGGGTATTCGTCGAACCAACCGAACTGGTAGCATCTCGATAAACGCGATATCCCAATGCTCTCCTGAAAAGGTGTTGTCAGCCTGAGTATCGAATGATGCCGAACTATTTATGGAAGTAAGCTTTTGACCATAAACGGGACAGCCGGGAGATGGGCCATGCCTGCGTATTCGGCCGGTAAAAGTTAAGCAAAATAATCGACGACAAATGCTGCATTGTCCTTTTTCCGACACGATCTCACCTCGAATTAGTCCGGATGATTCATAATTTGTTTTCCTGACCAGACTGGGGACGTCATTCTCTTGCATTCCGCGAGAATCGGAATTCTCTCGCATTCCAAGAGATATGGGAGTTGAGCGTGGATCGTTGTAGGTTTTTTCTTTCCGCAATTGATTAATATTTTACGAATTGATTAATATTGTAATTCCAAATATTGCAAGTAGTTTGTAATCAAGAAAGTTTTTATGGAAGAAGCTTTGATCCACATTTTTTATCGTTACATATTGATTTTAATTCTTTATTTTAATTTTCTAATTAATATCCAATAATTTTTAGTGAAAAATATTTTTATTAAAAATATCAGAACAGAAATTTTAACAATTTAAAATCCACAATATAAATAACATACACCAAGCAACGAATTCATAAGAAATAAAGGTAGCCATTTAGACAGACCACTATGCTTAGAGAAAGCCTACATCTCAACCACGATGCTGCTGATGCAACGGACAGTCTGCTGTTTGCAAGGGGTGCAAATGTGCGAAAGCAGGTAATTCTTGTATCGATTGTAGTGCTCCAAACTGTAGAAACAGAGGTGTATGCGGTTTCATGAAGAGTGCGGAGTCAAATATCAATGCATCGATTAAAAATTGCGTATACAATGCAGCTCCTATAGTTGATTCTCTCTTTATTGTCACCAAATGTTCAGGAGTTAGAGTGTGGTATAGAAGTTATATGTCAGGAGGTAATTCATTGGATTACCAATCATTTACATCTTCCTTTGTGTAATGCGAGTGGTGAGTTTATATCGATCCTTTCAGCCAGCTTTAAATATTTCTTAAAGAAAGAATTTGTAGAAGCTATTGAATTAAAGAGAGCAACGATATTGTTTCAACTAATATTGCAACGAATAGAAACACGCAAGGTTAGCTATGTTCGTAAGACAATTGAGCGGATAATTCAAATGTAGAACGTGGCAAATTAAGTGACCTTGTATCAGATGCAAGATTTTTACAAAAACGAAGAATCGAAGGCATTAAACACTACAATAACCAACATTCAATAAATGAACGTAAAATTATTAGCCATGTACGGTTGAGAATAATAAATGAAGCTCGTGGATGTGCAATGGAGAAACGCGGAGTTGAGTTTTGTCGTTGGATACCATGATTGATGATATGATGGTACTGCAACACTTGAAGTATATGCATAAGATTGCATCGCCGACAGATAGCAAATATGTTTTGAGATATCCCATTAGAGGATGCGCTGAACATCACATCTTAAGGTTTTTGAGTATATGTTCTGACGATATCATTAAAGCAGCGAAAAAAAAACACGCAGTTCAGCGGATCCTTCAGGTGTGGACTCAGACGAATGAAGGGACTTTTTGACATCGTTTGGCATGCAATCAAGGCAACTTGCTGATGTGCTATGAAATTTCGCAATTAAGATTTTCACAAAAAGTGTTGAATCATATCTTCTGGAAGCATACACCGTGACTCGATTGGTTCCACTAGACTAAAAGCAAGGAATTCGACCTATAGGGATCAGCAGATTTTTATGAAGAATTATTGGCAGAGTGATAATTGGACACATTTGATATGATATCACATCAGTTTGTAGAGCTGTTCAACTGTGTGCAGGACAGAAGGTTGGTACGGAGGTCGCAGTCTATTCTATAAAAAGTGATTATGAAATTTCGAAGAGCAATTGCATCTTGCTGATTGATGCTAAGAATGCGTTTAATTGTGCAAACAGGTCACTAGCACGTGCAAATATGCAAAGCATTTGTCCATCTCTATCCCTCGAATTATCAAACACTTATGGTGTCCCCATAAGGCTTGCAGTAGGTGGTGAATCATTATGGTATGGCGAAGGATTTACTCAGGGCGATTCATTAGCTATGCCTCCATTTGCAACATCCATTATGCCACTGATAATGGAACTACAGCGTGTTGCGCTTCTTGTATCCCTTAGGTGGTATGCAGATGATGCGGCGTTTGTAGGGCAGGTTAAAGATCTCAAGAAGATATGGGACGAATTAATGAGAATTGGACCCGTGCTTGAATATATCGCAAATCCAGAAAAATGCATAGTATTGGCACACGATGGTCAATGAAACGAAAACTTCGAGGTCTTTAAGAAGGCATCAGTACGAATATGTAAAGATGGAGTAAAATATCTGGGAAGCTTTATTGGATCGACAGATTTTGCCCGACAAGAAGTTGAAAGAGTTGTAAAATGGATGAGCCAAATCGAAAAGTAGACAAAGGTATCATCATGTAACTCGTTTGCTGCATATTTGTTGCTGATCAAAGCAATACAACATCGATGGTCGTACCTGCCAAGAACTTGCATAGTCCAGCAGTCCTTGATTGAGCCTGCAAATGATGCTCTGTATGGACGATTGATACAAAAAATTCTCGGTTTAGATAGCGTGGACGGGGATCTAAAGAAACTGATATCATTACCATATAGATTAGGTGGTTTGAACGTCTGCGATAAAGTAGTTGCGGCAAAATTCGCTGTTGAGAATTCGTTATCAATGTGGCGTGGCGACCAATTATTGAATGCATGGAAGGAAGGGAGTTGGTTATTAGACATCAGAATATTTCTAGACAAATTCGGAAGACAGACATCAAGCCTATCACAAGAGTTGATAATGTCTTCTTTCATCCGATCGTGATTTCGACAACCGGATGAATGGGTCCAGTGACAAACTGTGTATTCAAGCATATGGCATTTCGTTATGGAGCAAGCGGTCGACGGGAATACAGTGACTATATAAGAAGTATCAGAGCAAGGATCGGCACAAAAATGACAAAAGCGGTGTCAGTGATAATTCGGATGAAGAGTGCTTCTGGTACATCGTCAAGACAAGATATCACAGGTCATGATGATCTTATCAAGCGACGTGGTGAGCTCATAACAACTTTCTAACGAAGAACGCAATTTCGAGATTGTACATATAATGGCCCATTTGCGGGAACCTTTTGGTGTATAATCTTCTTCTTATTCTTTGACTTTTCTTGACAGGCCAAGGTCAGCGGCTTTTATATGTCTTCTCCGAACGTCTCTCCAATCTCCATCTCGTTCTAAACCCCGACAAGTCCAAAATGATGTGGATCCTTCCCCGTAAACCAAACATATCTCCTCCCACTGTATCTTTTGCCTCATCGATCATCCACATAGTACACAATCTCACTTTCTTAGGCTTCCATTTCGACGATCACATTTCACTTGTAACATTCGTCCGTGGCAAGCTTAGCTCGTCTAACTTAATTCTCCGTGACAACCGCCGTATCCGCCTCCTTATCGACTTCCGTTCTTGTATGTCTCTTCTTTCCTCGCTTCTTTTCCCTAAAATCAATTACTGCCTTAGCCTTTTCGCCAATTATCCACAATCCATCCTTCTACCCCTACAACACATAATCAACTCCGTCGTTCGAGTGCTCTTTCGTCTCCGTCGCTTCGACCACATATTCACATATCTTGCACAACTCTCCTGACCCACCATTCACATCCGCATCAAACTCCGCCTTCTTCTCGTAACTTTTCGTCTCATCAATGTCGGCTCCCCATCGTTCATCAACCTTCCTTTCTTAAACGACACTCGCCCTACCTCGTTATCGCTGCGTTCCCGTCATACCCTCTTACTCCACGTTCCTAATTACTCCAACAGCTATGGTCTCCGATCCTTACTCGTCGCCGCCTCACTCGCTTGGAATCAACTCCCTCTCGAAGTCCGCCACACTCCCTCCTTTATCACATTCAAACACCTCCTTCGTTCACACCTTCTCGACACATGATTTACATTTTTGTTTTGTTGTTGTCATGCTAGCGTGCGCTGGCACGCATTTGCCACGTTAAAATAAATCTTTTTTTAAAGGTACTTTGTAAGATGTGCACTGAAAGTATAACCAAGTCACTAGACCTAGTCACTAGGTGTTATTTAATGTTGATATACTAAGTTAATGTTTAATTAAATTGGCATATATTTTAAATACCTATGCAATATAGCAATAAAAGTATTTATTATATCAGTATTTTTTATTTTTTATTAAGTATTTATTATCAGTATTAAGCGTGCGCTGGCACGCATTTGCCATGTTAAAATAAATCTTTTTTTCTCCATACCTCTCGGTTTTATGTTATAGCTGGCGCCTGGTTACATGTTCTTTCGGTGAATAATAAATAATATTAATGTAAAAAAATTAAAAATATGCATATTGATGGTGGAAAATTATTATAGACTTAAGTAAGATACGATTTTATTTTGTAAACAAGCTTTCGATACTTTTGAAGTTGCAATATTTACAATCAAGACGTTGTATATAATACAAAATGATCAGGAAGAATTATTCATATTAAGGGAATTCCATTTCGTTCGTAAATGGCAATTTTAAATTCCAATTCCTTTTTTTGTTGAACATCACTGGGTTCTGTGTCGCTATATGGACTCATTGACAAATCGTCTGCACATGTCGTATTTCGATAATCATGAAGTTTGATCAATTCCAATTACGTGACCTCTCTGGAGAACATGATTTGCAATGGCTGAACCTAGTTTGAGAGCATAGCGGTGTTAATAAATGGGTGTATTGACTTTTTGATTAGTTTGACCGATGTAGGTACATTCAAAGTCAATGCATAGAATTATGTATACCTGTACATAAAGGTGATATGCAGGCTTCAAATTTAATATATTACTCAATGTTGCAGCTCTTTTATGGTAGATGTGGACATTTTCTATATTTGAGCGTTTAAGATGTTTTCCAAAAAAATGTCGTGTTTTGTCATTTACAATGGATGCCCGTGCACATATTTGATGTAACATATTTTTTTAATTGTATTACTATTGTTTTCTGAAGATTGGGACAAACGATAAGCGAATTGCTCTCTCAATAGACAAGCAGAAAAAAATCAAACTCTTCAGCATATTGGTGTATCTTCCGCAACACCATCCTGTCCTTATATCGACGATCTACTCCACTGCGCGTAGTTCGCTTCTCCCCAGTGAGTAAACGATGACTGGATTCTGAAGTGCGGTACGCCATAAATGAGAGGAACGAGGCAAGGTCAATGTTTCACAATTGATATCTCACTTTTGATGATTTCAAAGCAATCCAGAATCGTGTATGCTCTCTTATCCGTAATAAACAAGGATTATTTGAAATGAGTACTATCCAATTCATTCGCACCTACCCTTGCCGCTTCTATTCATAACATCGACGTCTTTTATCGTATCGATATCAGCTTTCTGTGTTAACGGATCACAACTATCATACAACGACCAATCAAAAATGTTTTCCACACATATTTCTAAACACTTTGGTGTTGTATTCTCCGATACAGTTGCTGATCCAATGATTTCCTTTGTACAGCACCCACTAGTTTTATGATCACCAAGACATCATCAAATAGTCAGCCCTGACTTTGTAAATAATGCTCTACAGAACCTAAAATCTACTAACTCGGCGGGAAAAGATGAAATACCGTCTATTTTTCTAAAGAACAGCGCATCCATGATATGTGGCCCTCTTACCAGTATAATCAATAAATGTTTGAAATATGGCGTCATCCCCAACGATTTGCGAGATTTAATTGTAGTCTCAATCTATAAAAATGGAGACGTATCTAAAGTCGAAAATTATCGCCCGATTAGCTTAACGTGCATCTGCAGTAAGATCATGGAACGTATCATACTCTTAAGTATAAACCGTCATGTTATAAGCGCAAATATTATGACCACTGCACAACATGCTACCGGAAGCGTATTCCAAAGCGCTTCCGGACCTCTTTTTGTTAGGCTATTTAACAGCTACATCCGGCCTATTCTGACATGCGTCTCCTTCTGCATATCCCTACAAAACGTAATCGTAGAGTTCTCGAAAAACCTTTAAAATTGGGTTCCAAACGTGTGCGTGGGCTATTCGCTGTCCCTTATGCAGATCATATGCGTACATCGGAAGTACAGACAATAGAGTACAGCCGTGTGGAAAGCGACTTGACGATGGTTTTCAACATAATTTGTTATGTTTAACAAATTATGCATCCCCGATTATGTTTCAACATAATCGGGGATGGTTCGCCAAACAACAATCCAAAAATATTATATATTTTTAATAGTATAATTATATTCAGTTATATTCTTTTTGAATCCTGCTGCTATGTTAGGTCGAGGAGTAGTGGCCGAAATCTGATAGCATAGGAGTTTCTTCTGATGACCTCTAAAATTTATTCTAATACATCGTCTGTTATTTATTAGTCAATTCATAAAAATATCCTTTTATTTTAAATTTCAATTTGTTATTTTAACTTGTTTTAAATTATCAAAAATCTGAAGTCTTATAACAATTACTTATTATTTATAATTATTTATAATTTAATTATTAAATTTTGATTGAGCATTATTATTGAATGCAATAGTGCAACTTGTAATAGTTGCACTATTCTCTAATAGTACAACTTGCACTATTAAAGAATAGTGCAAGTTGAACGAGGAACCTTTCATCCTCTTATATTTTCTATAACGGGTTCTGTTAGAACTGAAACTGAAAGAATTTTAAGTTGGATAGCAACAAAATCAGCTTAACGTGCTCAGATACCTTACAGTGTAAGTATAAAATTGCTGCGACAGCGTTTAGGTATTATATTGGCTAAAGTTACATAGATCTGCGTGAGGTATACGAGACAAAAGGCTTTTAATGCTTGTTGCTCGGCACCATTCAACGATAAGTAAGCAACGCTTAAAAAGAAAGATTGTTGTCAATGCTTTTGTTTAATCTAATGACCATTTGCGGGAACCACTTTGTATTACTTTGAAATAAATTTATTATTAAAAAATATTATTCGGTATTTTAATTTTATAATTGTATAAAATAGGTAAACTCAATTAACTGATTTGATATTAGGATGAGCATAATTCTATTTTACAGAATTATTGCATTTTATATTCAATATTTAGAAACGCATGCTGATAGCAAATGAACAACTTCGTGAATCGAATATTCGTTACGAAGTTCGCAACGGTATTGCAGATCTTGTGACTAATCCTGAAGCTATAGAATGCACGAAAAGGAGACTGATCAGAAATTTGGACAAATGCAATGAACTTAAAAGCATTCTAAACACTGTTTTCCCATTGCAAACAACGAGGGATAATAGTTATACTGAAGACATTGAGAATACAGATCACTCGAAAATCGATGGCCAATCAGGAAATTTTCACAACTCAGACGATACAATGCAATCTGGCAATAATGGCCGATCAGAGATATTTAATCTGATTGACGACAATGCTGCTCAATCAAACAATAACGATCATATGAATATTTAGATAAGAACGATCAACTAAATTTCAGAATCGTAAGAGTGATATGAACATGATGTAAATGCATATATATTTTTATGTTTTGTAACTTCAAAGTTATTTTTGAAAGAGATGATATTTATTAACTTAAATAAAGAGATAAATATTAACTGATTTTATTGATCTTGCTTCTATCTCACGAATAATTAGATAATGAAGAAAGTACTATTAATGCATGTGTATGTATATCTTTTTAATTGTACATTTTATTGTATAGTTATATATCTCAAAAAGGTAATGTGTGTTTATGCTGCGCATTTTTTTGTAGTCGTTGGTGTATGTATATATTTATTGTAGAATTAAATTCAGTGTCTTTCTTTACATTAGTTAATGATGATTTTATAGAGATGAAAAAAAAAGTTTTCTTTATTATTACAAGCTTTAGTGTTCTTTATTATTAAAAAAAGTATTCTTTATGATCAAAATTGAAATGGCAAGACGCCCCGCATGAGTCAGAAAATTTATTGAATTTTCGATTCCAGTTTGGAATCATCATCAGAAATTGTATAGAACTTAATATAACAAAGACAAATTTCATTGAAATTTGTCTTGGTTATATCAAGACAAATATCTGGGGAAACATACCTGGTCAATTACAACTTTTATATTTTTTTGGATGGCTTTATGAATACTTTTGCCGGGTTAGTCGCATTTCAAAAAAGTTATAATTATTCAGAATAATTACATTGCAGATCAATTCAATCTGTTGCGGATTAATTCAATCAGTTGCAGATGGGCTCGCTGCGCTAAACGATCAGTTACAGTAGCAAATATAATAGCTTCAACATACAAGGACGTTAATGGGAGGACTTAAGAAAACAGCTGTGACCGACACCAACTGTGATCAACTACAACTACAGTACCCGACACACGATTGTAGCATCTGGACATTGAACCAAGACATTTGTCTTGGTTCATTGAAATTTGTCCGAGCACCTTCCGTTTCCAGTATTCTTTATTATTGTAAATCGGCAATACAGACGATTGAATACAGCCGTGTGGAAAGCGACTTTTACTTCCTAAAGTACAGTCTAAAAATTCTACAAATTATATTTTTCAATAATTTCCAATAGCAAGAAATTTAAATATAAAGTATAAAAAGTGAAGCAAATGAAATAATAAGGTGAATAATTTTCAAGAGGGTTAATCAAATTTAAAATGACAACCAGGATTAAAGAGTTAACAAGGGATAAAATGAAGTAATATTAGGTAAATGACTAAACTAAAGTGTAGGGGGATTAAAGAAATATCAATATATAATATGACAAATACCGTATTATTTTTTCTAAAAAAAACAAGTAGCTCAAATATCTGGGGAAACATACCTGGTCAATTACAACTTTTATATTTTTTTGGATGGCTTTATGAATACTTTTGCCGGGTTAGTCGCATTTCAAAAAAGTTATAATTGTTCAGAATAATTACATTGCAGATCACTTCAATCTGTTGCGGATTAATTCAATCAGTTGCAGATGGGCTCGCTGCGCTAAACGATCACTTACAGTAGCAAATATAATAGCTTTAACATACAAGGACGTTAATTGGAGGACTTAAGAAAACAGCTGTGACCGACACCAACTGTAATCAACTACAACTACAGTACTCGACACACGATTGTAGCATCTGGACATTGATCGCCTTCGACAACAATAAGTCTAAAGAAGACTTCCTATGTGATTTTTATGCCACCAAACTAATCCGCAAAATCTCCAATAAGCACATATCAACTTCTAACACGTCCACTCAAACTCCTCCTGTCGTTTCTTATGTATATTCTCTGAAAAACTGACCCTGTCACCATATACACTTCCTATTCCATGTCATATTCACTCACTGACACACCCGTCCCTTTTGTCTCGTTTCTCAATAACCTACATCCATCAAAATCACTTCCACTAACTTCCGCAATACTTCCACTCATAACATTTCCTCACATCGCTTGTCACCCTTTATATCCATATCCTCTTTGTCTCCAGCTGTCGAACCAACTCCCTACATATCGTTAACTCTCAACTTCCACCGTGATCCAACGCATTCATGTCACTCGTCATCCTTTACGGAAATGCGTTACGTTTCGCGGTCGTTGCGACATCGTCAATTATATCACTCTGTCCACCTCATTATCTCCGTAAATACGTCTCTACCACGATGTTTCGTCCTTCAGATCCATACTATCGTCTCCTGTTCCTGCGGATAAACCATTCTTTTTCAAAGACATCTCTCCTGTCGCATTCATCCGCCTAAACAAATCTTTTCAATCTAATTATTCTCAGCCCACCCACTCCTAAAATTTTTTTCAAGCGTCGCTCTCACACGTCATCTGTCATCTCCCAACAATTAAAACCAAAATCCTCTTGAGTCTCTCGTATTTCCCACGATCGCACCACCTATGAAATCGCTCTACTCTCCCGCCGGCATCGAAAAACGTCATCGAGAGCAAAACGGCGAAACATTTTTCTCCATACGAAACATCGACGGAATTTTTCAAGTTGTCCACACTTGCCCCACAATTCGATGCCGTTCCACCTCCCATCTGCGTCATCTCCGCTAGTTCCTATCACCACCAAACACGGTTTCCATTTCGGCCTCCTCAACACTAGATTTATTCTCCATTAATCCGATCTTATCCTCAACCTGTTCGCTAAGCAATCCATTGATCTCTTCTGCCTCATCGAATCCTGGCATGTCGATTCCGACGACCGCTCCATTCGCCGTCTGCTCTCTGCCGGTTGCTAACTAGTCGAATCCGCTTGCCCCCGTAGCTCATATCCTTCTAAATTTTTTAATCATGCAAATTTTCGCAATCGCTTGATACCATGCCTCCTGAGGGAATGATTCCATCAGGTTCATCAGCATTCTATACAATTACAACTACAAACTCATCTCAACTGCCTCCACACATATCTTTGACAGGGCACTCGACATCATCGCTGTCCCCAATCGTTTTGGTGCATACAACTCACTGTCCATCTCTAATCCTAAACTATTCGATCACTATTTCGTCACCCTTGATCTCAATTCCAACCACACCCCGCCTTACAAACCTACCATCCTACGTCGTCCCTGTTAAGTACCAAATGCAACTCCTTCTGACAGCATAAAATCAACACTTCATTAATATCTAAGTCTCTCTGGCATACTTTTAACTCAATCCTTTCTCGCTCCTCTTCATTTTGCAACATCAATCCCCATGATT
Organism: Pomphorhynchus laevis; assembly: GCA_012934845.2. Classification (NCBI taxonomy): domain Eukaryota; kingdom Metazoa; phylum Acanthocephala; class Palaeacanthocephala; order Echinorhynchida; family Pomphorhynchidae; genus Pomphorhynchus; species Pomphorhynchus laevis. Next base: position 12,671 of record WNNJ02001022.1, on the reverse strand, counting down.
ATTCATCATTTCTTCAGACCAAAGTATCCACATTGCTCTCTCACAAACCCGTATTCATACGATATCACTGTTAGTCGCCCCGCCTCATCCTCCCAGAGCTCTTTCATATTCTCGCTGTCCCACCTGCCGAAGTTTTATCTGTCATCATGTCCTTGCCCAACAAAACATCACCTGCCGATCCCCTGTCTACCGCAATACTTTAATCCACATGCTTTTCGATATCTCCTTTCCTTACCACCTTGTTTAACTCGTCCATCCGTATTTGTATCTTCCCTTCACATTAGAAATCCACCATCGTTCGTCCCCTCCTTAAGAAACAATCGCTCAGCCCCTCACTTCCTTCTAGCTATCTTCCGATTTTACTACTCTCTACTCTATCCAAGCTCTTAGAGCGCATCATCTTAATACAGATCAACGTGTATATCTCTTTATCTAATCTGTACCCTCCTTCACAATCCCCCTTTCGCTCTTAACACTTCACAGAAATCGCATGAATGAAAATTTACAATGACGTACTCATATCTCGTGGCAAGGCTCTATATAGCGTTATCATTTCCCTCGACCTCTCCTCCGCCTTCTGCTTCGTAGACCACTCCATACTCATTTTTTGCCTTCGTTATGATTAAGGATTTTCTTCATTCTGTGTAGCATGACTTGCCTCATATCTACCTGGCCGTTCTTTTCGCGTCTGTTTAAATTCATCATCCTCCAATTCAATCTCTATTTTATGTGGGTTCTACCAAGGTTCAATTTAAAGTCCTCTGATTTTCTCTCTTCTGCTTGGCGATTTCTCAACGTTTATCAAACCTTACTCCTTTAATGTCATGCAATACGCCGATGAGATCATCATCTATAATCATGCACCCCCTATCGTATACATGTTACCGGCAATTCTGCATTCAACTGTCTGTATTCTATCTACAAACGCATTTCTCATCTTCATCTCGTTCTAAACCCTGACAAGTTTAAACTAATTTAGATCCTCTTCCATCAACCTAACATATATTATCCCGCTGTATATTTTGCGTGCGCTGGCACGCATTTGCCACGTAAAAATAAATCTTTTTAAAACTGACACGGAATGGAAAATTCTGAAACGCCGCAAGATTGCTGAAATCCTACGGCCAATGAAGCATATGAAGCGATTGAACTTGCGGACCACTCAGGCATCGTTAAAGAGGTTGAAACTGTTATAGCTACCCTTATAAAAGACAAGCCCCTTAGAAACAATCTCACCGTAACAAGACCAATACCTGGGCACATGTACCTACTCCCAAAGATACACAAAAATGTAAACCCGTGCCCTGGCCGCCCAATAATTCGAAACTGCGGTACTGCTACTGAGAAATTGGCCCGTCACCTACATAATAAACTCTACCCTATCCTGAAGAAAGCGCAATCATTTATTGAAAGCACGGACGAGTTCATCAGAAAATTTGAGGATAGCAAAGCTCACATTAAACCCTCAAGCATACAATTCACATTGGATGTAGAGTCGTTATTTACCGCAATAGAAACAAATAACAGGATCGCCGCGGTAGCGCGTATCTTGGAAACACACGGATGCGGTCAGTCTGAAATTGAACACCTCAGTACACTATTGCGTCTTACGATGGAATCCAACACCTTTGAGTTCGAGGGTAAATTGTACCTGCAAAAACGTGGCACTGCTATGGGAAGCCCTATAGGGCCAACTTATGCAGGCCAATACGTAGCTGACATCGAACAGAGATATATAAATAGTCGTCATCTGAAACCCTCCATTTGGATTCGTTATGTGGACGACATATTCGGTGTATGGGACCATGGTGAAGAGGATTTTGAATCGTTCTTATCCGATCTAAATGCATTTGCGGAGCTAAGGTTCACTCGGTCTGATAGAATGCAAGACAATCTTAACTTTTTGGATGTGGAGCTAAGGAAAGACCCGGTATCAGGATGGTTAACGTCAATGCACCGAAAGTTCAAAGGAATTAGATCTCTGGTACATGCCAGGAGTGCTCATCATCCAAGGATTAAACGTTTAATCATCAGAAACGAACTGATCAGAGCTAAGAAAATATGCTCGACAGCAAGGATATTCACAGAAGCCGCCATAACCCTGTCTAAAGAATTTGAGTGTAGAGGATACCATTTAAAGCTAATTAAAAGACAATTGGCTGAAGGTTTGTTGTATGGATAGGGACATCCTTTTGTCTAAAAAGGTGAGGATCAAAGGCCAGGACAAAATCCCCTATATAGTAGTTGACACCCACCCAGCCCTACTGTCTCTTGAGCGGGATCTAAAGACTGCCTTAAACGCATGTAATTCCATATGCGGAACAGGTGTCAAGATTAAAGTCGCCTACAAAAGTGGTAAATCCCTACGGCGTTTACTGTTCACAAACAAGCTGAAAATATCGGAAGGAATGCAAAGATGTGGGGATAAGCGCTGCAAGTGCTGTGAATATGTTGCAGTCGGAAGAATGTTTAGCAGTCCGGTAACTGGACTAACGTACAATACCCGATGCAAAGCTTCATGCAAAACAAAGAACTCGGTGTACGTATGCATGTGCTCAAACTGCCCATGCTGTTACGTGGGAGAGACATCGAACGCCTTAAATATTCGAATGAACGCCCAATTAATAAGCGATACACAATTAAATGCTAATCATGATTGCCATATACCTTAGTGCCCCAGCAATACATTTCGCTTTACTATTTTTTAATATATAATCACATTGTATTTTCACCCTACATTGATTGAAATTGTATTTCCCATTATTTGACAAGTATTGATTTAGTTTCAGACTCTGAAGAAGGCTTTTACGCCGAAAGCTTAGCCCTTGTATTGTGCTATAAAAGAAAAATCGCTGATGTTACTCGATTCTTGCTTTGATTTGTTTAACGATTTATTTGAAAGCAGCCTCAATGGGCTCTCGAGTTCGATTTGATAAAAATAATCATTATATATATTGATATTCATTAATGAAAATCACCAGCTGGGATCCTTTTTAAAATTCAAAGTGATATATTTTAGTAATGTGTTATAAACATCAGCTAAGTCCAGAATTTTTTTATAACGTTTCGAATTTCTTTTTCAAATTGTAAGAACTTTAATAACCAATACTTTTTTTAACGTCTAAAAAGAATGACGTTAAAAAAAGTATTGGTTATTAAAGTTCTTACAATTTGAAAAAGAAATTCGAAACGTTATAAAAAAAATTTCTGGACTTAGCTGGTTTTTCTAACACATAACTAATATTATATATATAGTTGTTACGCATTGAAGAAAAAACCAGAGACAGCTGCAGAGTATTATTTTGAAACGTTTCGCTATATTCGAGAGCTTCTTCAGTCAATCTAGAATACACAAACATATGAATAAAATATAATAAAAAATACTGCAACACATGAGGTAGTCTCATGTTATGTCCGTCCAGATAAACGGTGTTTCTTCATTGCAGCCATAAGGGCGTTCCGTGTGCATTTTACCGATTAAGCGCTGTTCCATGATGATGCGTTTTGCATTGCATGTCACTAGCCGCAGTATATGGTGTATTCGAAACACTCTGTGGTGCCATGTGTTAACGTGTGGGATATTATTCCATCAGCCATGTTCCCGAACTTCAGCTGTGACCGACGAAGATTGAGTCTACGTGCGAGACAACTCGAGGTTTGCCCTACATATTGCGCGTTGCATTGTTGACAAGATCCTACATATATCACCCCAACGGTCTTGCAGGTATTATCCCCTTTCACCATAACCTTCTCTCCTGTTTGGCTTGAGACAACTGCGTTTGTATCCTATATGAAGGGGCATGTTTTGCAGCGACCATCACCGCATTGGCGACATCCTTTCACTATTTTCCCCTGTATGGCTCGAATTGATGACCTCACCAAGAGTAATGACAATTTGTTAGGCGCACGAAAGACTATAAGCGGCTTAACCGTATCTGGCGATATCTCATTTAGCAATGTATTTATTTCTTTCTTCAGCGTAGCTAAGCGAGGATGGTACTCTGTCAGTAATTGAGGTTTTATTGTCTTATCTCTCGCATGTGTGTTAAGTGCATTTGATCTAGGTATCCTTCTCACCGCCTCTATCTGTCGTCTAATCACGTCACGGCGATACCCTCTCTTCTCAAATTGCGCTATTAGCTCTTTTATACTTCTTTCAAAGTCTGTTGGCCATGTACAAGCGCGCTTTATTCTAAGTGCCTCGTTGTATATGATGTGACGTTTGAGGGATTGTGGATGACAGCTGTTTACGTGTAGATACATAGGTAATGCTTCGGGTTTCCGATAAAACTTCGTACCCAACGATTTACCGTTTCGAAACACCGTCAGATCAAGAAAATTGACTGTTACACCATGTTGAAAAGTGAGCTGTAGAGGGGCTACTTTGTTAAACGCTGCCTGGAAGTTTATAAGTGTCTTGTCGTCTCCGGGCCACACAAAGAAGATGTCGTCAATGCATCTTACAAAACACAAATGCTGTACTTCACTGTTTGCCAACCATAGCTTTTCTAACATACCCATGTATATGATCGCAAGAGTCGGAGCAAATGGTGTTTCCAGGGCTGTTCCTTCCTTTTGTAAATAGAAGCCATTCGCAAACGTCAGGAGATTATTCTCCAGTGAGAATAATCTTGCTAAGTGAGATATCGCCAGATACGGTTAAGCCGCTTATAGTCTTTCGTGCGCCTAACAAATTGTCATTACTCTTGGTGAGGTCATCAATTCGAGCCATACAGGGGAAAATAGTGAAAGGATGTCGCCAATTCGATGATGGTCTCTGCAAGACATGCCTCTTCATAAAGGATACGAACGCAGTTGTCTCAAGCCAAACAGGAGAGAAGGTTATGGTGAAAGGGGATAATACCTGCAAGACCGTTGGGGTGATATATGTAGGATCTTGTCAACAATGCAACGCGCAATATGTAGGGCAAACCTCGAGTTCTCTCGCACGTAGACTCAATCTTCGTCGGTCACAGCTGAAGTTCGGGAACATGGCTGATGGAATAATATCCCACACGTTAACACATGGCACCATAGAGTGTTTCGAATCCAGCATATACTGCGGCGTAGTGACATGCAATGCAAAACGCATCATCATGGAACAGCGCTTAATCGGTAAAATGCACACGGAACGCCCTTATGGCTGCAATGAAGAAACACCGTTTATCTGGACGGACATAACATGAGACTACCTCATGTGTTGCAGTATTTTTTATTATATTTTATTCATATGTTTGTGTATTCTAGATTGACTGAAGAAGCTCTCGAATAGAGCGAAACGTTTCAAAATAATACTCTGCAGCTGTCTCTGGTTTTTTTCTTCCAATGCGTATTAACTATTGTGCCGTATCCTCATTTGGGGATCCCAGAGGGTGGTTAAAAGAATCTCAAGAAATATTATGCCGAATCCACGACAGGATCCCACTAAGCCAGCAGAGATCTAGAATACGAACACATATGCACTTTCTTCAATTTTGCCAGAATCAAAGAATTATACCAAAGTCGCTGAAAATCAAGAAGCGGCTATCCGTGAATCTTGCGCATCTCTCACCAGTTGAATCCGAAAAATTAAAAATGAATGGAATCGAACGTTGAATGATTGCAGCCGACACCTCGTCAAGATCCTTCTCAAATTCTACGGAACCACATTTAATCGTTCAGACCAGAAAATCGATGAAACGTATTATGATACACTGGTGAGAACTAAGATAAGGAAGCTTCGTAGATTGAATGCTCGAATAACGGTAGACGAATTTAGATATATCGGATACAAGCCAACTAGGCGCTTTCATCGTCAACGACATGACACAGTGTTGTACAATAACGATGTTAACAGATACAATGTCGCTAGGTCGAAGGGAAATGTATCATTCGAGGTAGAGAAATCTTCACATATTGAAATATCAACGGCTGAAAAAGAAGTTTTAGGGATGGGCCTGAATTTTGCTCTTACCCCTAGTGCTGTAGATAGATATTCGATCGCCACGCAAGTGAAGGCATTGTCTAAGAGTCTATTTAATGGAGGCAAAGAGCAGGACATAATGAAGGCGAATTTGTTTGGCCGACGAATTTTTGCCAAGTTTATTACCGTCTCTCCGGCCAGGCCAGTATCAAATGTTCCAGCTTCCATGATCAAAGCGATTAAAACATTGGGAACAAGGACGGACATTGTTATCCGAAGAGCTGATAAGGGACCGCAGCCAGTTATGTGGTGCAAAGGAGAATATTGTAGAGAGGCAGAGCGCCAACTAAAGACTTCAGTCTACGAGCAAGTTAGTGAGACCGCCCTAGTGGTAAGCAATGAGGCGGTAAAATCATTTTTAGATGAGGTCGTGTCAAAAAGAGCTGTTTCGGCCACAGACGCAGAACGTTTATTCTACAAACATCCACGTTTTGGTACATTTTATATGTTACCAAAGGTCCACAAGGCAAAACGCTCATACGTAGGTAGGCCGATAGTGTCATGTTTGGGAACACCGACAGAGCTGCTATCACGACACGTGCATTCACTTCTAAAGCCCCTACTGAAGTTCGTACCAGCACATCTCAATTCTTCAATTGAGTTCATCCAGAGAGTTGAAAGAGAACGTAAGACTTGGCCAGAGAATGCGATTTTGGTTACAGCTAATGTAACAAGTCTGTACACTAATATTCCCACTCTAGGTGCACTAGAAGCCATAACACAAATACTTGAAATGTCATCTTAATCCCAAGCCAAGAAAGATTTTATAATAAAATGATCTAATATAATATTGGAGAATAATCTCCTAACGTTTGCGAATGGCTTCTATTTACAAAAGGAAGGAACAGCCCTGGGAACACCATTTGCTCCGACTCTTGCGATCATATACATGGGTATGTTAGAAAAGCTATGGTTGGCAAACAGTGAAGTACAGCATTTGTGTTTTGTAAGATACATTGACGACATCTTCTTTGTGTGGCCCGGAGACGACAAGACACTTATAAACTTCCAGGCAGCGTTTAACAAAGTAGCCCCTCTACAGCTCACTTTTCAACATGGTGTAACAGTCAACTTTCTTGATCTGACGGTGTTTCGAAACGGTAAATCGTTGGGTACGAAGTTTTATCGGAAACCCGAAGCATTACCTATGTATCTACACGTAAACAGCTGTCATTCACAATCCCTCAAACGTCACATCATATACAACGAGGCACTTAGAATAAAGCGCGCTTGTACATGGCCAACAGACTTTGAAAGAAGTATAAAAGAGCTAATAGCGCAATTTGAGAAGAGAGGGTATCGCCGTGACGTGATTAGACGACAGATAGAGGCGGTGAGAAGGATACCTAGATCAAATGCACTTAACACACATGCGAGAGATAAGACAATAAAACCTCAATTACTGACAGAGTACCATCCTCGCTTAGCTACGCTGAAGAAAGAAATAAATACATTGTTAAATGAGATATCGCCAGATACGGTTAAGCCGCTTATAGTCTTTCGTGCGCCTAACAAATTGTCATTACTCTTGGTGAGGTCATCAATTCGAGCCATACAGGGGAAAATAGTGAAAGGATGTCGCCAATGCGGTGATGGTCGCTGCAAAACATGCCCCTTCATATAGGATACAAACGCAGTTGTCTCAAGTCAAACAGGAGAGAAGGTTATGGTGAAAGGGGATAATACCTGCAAGACCGTTGGGGTGATATATGTAGGATCTTGTCAACAATGCAACGCGCAATATGTAGGGCAAACCTCGAGTTCTTTCGCACGTATAATACTCTGCAGCTGTCTCTGCTTTTTTCTTCAATGCGTAACAACTATTGTGCCGTATCCGAATTTGAGGATCCCAGAGGGTGGTTAAAAGAATCTCAAGATATATATACATATATATAGAAAGATTTTATAATAAAATCATCTAATATAATATTGGAGAATAATCTCCTAACGTTTGCGAATGGCTTCTATTTACAAAAGGAAGGAACAGCTGGTTTACTTTTACTTTTAAGACTGGTTTACTTTAATTATATATATTAAACGTATTCACATGATGGATCCCAGTCATCAGTTACATTCAGAACCTACATTATATATATATATATATATATATATATATATATATATATATATATATATATATATATATATATATATATATATATATATATATATATATATATATATATATATATATATATATATATTAATAGATTTTCAAATCAAGCAAGCGAAAATTTAATTTGTTATTAGCAAGAAAATAGCTTTCGGGATTTCCCCTTCTTCAGTTTACAAATTATTATCAGTGCTACTCACCATAGTTTCCGCTTACACTTATATTGTACATTGTACACGAAAGAAGCAAACATAAAATCAGAAGACAGAACAACAGGAAAGTACGATGTCACAGTTTGAAACCGTGTTCAGTGTTTAAACTTTTGTCGGTCATGAGCTGACCTATCCAAAATTGCTCTACTTTCCTGCGGTCGTAGTTGTCACTCACGGCTGTGATTAATGTTGTGACCATATTGTGATTTGGATTTTCTATCATATGTCTGACAGCTCCGTCGTTATTTAAGCGTACAGCTGTTAAGTCTGCCCTTCGGTTGTTGGCCCTGATGTTGAACGATGATCCTGTTTGACCTACATACTGGGCGGGACAGCATACACACTCGTGTATATATACTGCGCCTTTTGTCTGGCATGTTAATTCACCTTTTACTCTATTAACATGCCAGACAAAAGGCGCAGTATATATACACGAGTGTGTATGCTGTCCCGCCCAGTATGTAGGTCAAACAGGATCATCGTTCAACATCAGGGCCAACAACCGAAGGGCAGACTTAACAGCTGTACGCTTAAATAACGACGGAAATGCATTTCCGACATCTAGCTTAAATTGTTGGTGGCGTTAGCTCTTAAATCCAACAATTTGCAATGCAGACCATCATAAACAACCAGAGGATCAAACTTTCGGATGCTTGACTGTAAGAAACCGAGATTGAGTGGATCAATTCTTTCTATATAATCATAAGAGTTTCGTTTGAATCGGTATTGCTCGAGATTGCGAATAGCAATTCTTTCCGTCTATTTAAAAAAGTGTTCGAATCGAGCATATTCTTCAGTCTGCAAACTCTCGTCACTCCTAGACGGTCATGTGATAGCCGGCAGCCATCGTCAGTAAGATGAACTATCACACGCCGTTTCGGCTGCCTCTGTGACATTGTGAAAATGCATTTCCGACATCTAGCTTAAATTGTTGGTGGCGTTAGCTCTTAAATCCAACAATTTGCAATGCAGACCATCATAAACAACCAGAGGATCAAACTTTCGGATGCTTGACTGTAAGAAACCGAGATTGAGTGGATCAATTCTTTCTATATAATCATAAGAGTTTCGTTTGAATCGGTATTGCTCGAGATTGCGAATAGCAATTCTTTCCGTATATTTAAGTAAGTGTTCGAATCGAGCATATTCTTCAGTCTGCAAACTCTCGTCACTCCTAGACGGTCATGTGATAGCCGGCAGCCATCGTCAGTAAGATGAACTATCACACGCCGTTTCGGCTGCCTCTGTGACATTGTGAAAATGCATTTCCGACATCTAGCTTAAATTGTTGGTGGCGTTAGCTCTTAAATCCAACAATTTGCAATGCAGACCATCATAAACAACCAGAGGATCAAACTTTCGGATGCTTGACTGTAAGAAACCGAGATTGAGTGGATCAATTCTTTCTATATAATCATAAGAGTTTCGTTTGAATCGGTATTGCTCGAGATTGCGAATAGCAATTCTTTCCGTATATTTAAGTAAGTGTTCGAATCGAGCATATTCTTCAGTCTGCAAACTCTCGTCACTCCTAGACGGTCATGTGATAGCCGGCAGCCATCGTCAGTAAGATGAACTATCACACGCCGTTTCGGCTGCCTCTGTGACATTGTGAAAATGCATTTCCGACATCTAGCTTAAATTGTTGGTGGCGTTAGCTCTTAAATCCAACAATTTGCAATGCAGACCATCATAAACAACCAGAGGATCAAACTTTCGGATGCTTGACTGTAAGAAACCGAGATTGAGTGGATCAATTCTTTCTATATAATCATAAGAGTTTCGTTTGAATCGGTATTGCTCGAGATTGCGAATAGCAATTCTTTCCGTATATTTAAGTAAGTGTTCGAATCGAGCATATTCTTCAGTCTGCAAACTCTCGTCACTCCTAGACGGTCATGTGATAGCCGGCAGCCATCGTCAGTAAGATGAACTATCACACGCCGTTTCGGCTGCCTCTGTGACATTGTGAAAATGCATTTCCGACATCTAGCTTAAATTGTTGGTGGCGTTAGCTCTTAAATCCAACAATTTGCAATGCAGACCATCATAAACAACCAGAGGATCAAACTTTCGGATGCTTGACTGTAAGAAACCGAGATTGAGTGGATCAATTCTTTCTATATAATCATAAGAGTTTCGTTTGAATCGGTATTGCTCGAGATTGCGAATAGCAATTCTTTCCGTATATTTAAGTAAGTGTTCGAATCGAGCATATTCTTCAGTCTGCAAACTCTCGTCACTCCTAGACGGTCATGTGATAGCCGGCAGCCATCGTCAGTAAGATGAACTATCACACGCCGTTTCGGCTGCCTCTGTGACATTGTGAAAATGCATTTCCGACATCTAGCTTAAATTGTTGGTGGCGTTAGCTCTTAAATCCAACAATTTGCAATGCAGACCATCATAAACAACCAGAGGATCAAACTTTCGGATGCTTGACTGTAAGAAACCGAGATTGAGTGGATCAATTCTTTCTATATAATCATAAGAGTTTCGTTTGAATCGGTATTGCTCGAGATTGCGAATAGCAATTCTTTCCGTATATTTAAGTAAGTGTTCGAATCGAGCATATTCTTCAGTCTGCAAACTCTCGTCACTCCTAGACGGTCATGTGATAGCCGGCAGCCATCGTCAGTAAGATGAACTATCACACGCCGTTTCGGCTGCCTCTGTGACATTGTGAAAATGCATTTCCGACATCTAGCTTAAATTGTTGGTGGCGTTAGCTCTTAAATCCAACAATTTGCAATGCAGACCATCATAAACAACCAGAGGATCAAACTTTCGGATGCTTGACTGTAAGAAACCGAGATTGAGTGGATCAATTCTTTCTATATAATCATAAGAGTTTCGTTTGAATCGGTATTGCTCGAGATTGCGAATAGCAATTCTTTCCGTATATTTAAGTAAGTGTTCGAATCGAGCATATTCTTCAGTCTGCAAACTCTCGTCAATCCTAGACGGTCATGTGATAGCCAGCAGCCATCGTCAGTAAGATGAACTATCACACGCCGTTTCGGCTGCCTCTGTGACATTGTGAAAATGCATTTCCGACATCTAGCTTAAATTGTTGGTGGCGTTAGCTCTTAAATCCAACAATTTGCAATGCAGACCATCATAAACAACCAGAGGATCAAACTTTCGGATGCTTGACTGTAAGAAACCGAGATTGAGTGGATCAATTCTTTCTATATAATCATAAGAGTTTCGTTTGAATCGGTATTGCTCGAGATTGCGAATAGCAATTCTTTCGGTATATTTAAGTAAGTGTTCGAATCGAGCATATTCTTCAGTCTGCAAACTCTCGTCAATCCTAGACGGTCATGTGATAGCCAGGCAGCCATCGTCAGTAAGATGAACTATCACACGCCGTTTCGGCTGCCTCTGTGACATTGTGAAAATGCATTTCCGACATCTAGCTTAAATTGTTGGTGGCGTTAGCTCTTAAATCCAACAATTTGCAATGCAGACCATCATAAACAACCAGAGGATCAAACTTTCGGATGCTTGACTGTAAGAAACCGAGATTGAGTCGATCAATTCTTTCTATATAATCATAAGAGTTTCGTTTGAATCGGTATTGCTCGAGATTGCGAATAGCAATTCTTTCCGTATATTTAAGTAAGTGTTCGAATCGAGCATATTCTTCAGTCTGCAAACTCTCGTCACTCCTAGACGGTCATGTGATAGCCGGCAGCCATCGTCAGTAAGATGAACTATCACACGCCGTTTCGGCTGCCTCTGTGACATTGTGAAAATGCATTTCCGACATCTAGCTTAAATTGTTGGTGGCGTTAGCTCTTAAATCCAACAATTTGCAATGCAGACCATCATAAACAACCAGAGGATCAAACTTTCGGATGCTTGACTGTAAGAAACCGAGATTGAGTGGATCAATTCTTTCTATATAATCATAAGAGTTTCGTTTGAATCGGTATTGCTCGAGATTGCGAATAGCAATTCTTTCCGTATATTTAAGTAAGTGTTCGAATCGAGCATATTCTTCAGTCTGCAAACTCTCGTCACTCCTAGACGGTCATGTGATAGCCGGCAGCCATCGTCAGTAAGATGAACTATCACACGCCGTTTCGGCTGCCTCTGTGACATTGTGAAAATGCATTTCCGACATCTAGCTTAAATTGTTGGTGGCGTTAGCTCTTAAATCCAACAATTTGCAATGCAGACCATCATAAACAACCAGAGGATCAAACTTTCGGATGCTTGACTGTAAGAAACCGAGATTGAGTGGATCAATTCTTTCTATATAATCATAAGAGTTTCGTTTGAATCGGTATTGCTCGAGATTGCGAATAGCAATTCTTTCCGTATATTTAAGTAAGTGTTCGAATCGAGCATATTCTTCAGTCTGCAAACTCTCGTC
>WNNJ02001021.1:0-46767 GCA_012934845.2 Pomphorhynchus laevis | reverse complement strand
TATATATATATATATATATATATATATATATATATATATATATATATATATATATATATATATATTACCGTTTGAGATCATGAAGATCGATTGGAATCGGGACTGGTGATCCTTTGATGGATTCTTATTTATGTAACGAATAGTTGCTAGGTCACACGAGGTGACTTTCGCATTGAAAACCAGCTACAGAATCCTTCCTTCATGATATCCAATTCCATACACCCTGACTACTAACGGCGCCATTGCCACAACCGTTATATATATATATATATATATATATATATATATATATATATATATATATATATATATATATATATATATATATGGAAAGGGCAAATCTCCGTTATGGCTCAAAGATAAAGAAACCGCGGGTATTCTTCCGAATGAAAAGAACTGTGGCCTCAACTATTGTGCGCAGTAAATTAAAGAAAGTCATTGACCCACACAAACATTACACTTCTCAGTGCAAAAATAAGAGATGTAAATGTTGTAAGGACATTGATAGCGGAGAGAGCGTAAAAAGTAGCACAACCTCTTTGAAATATCATTTAGGTAAATCGGCTAACTGTAAAACTGCAGGAGGTGTTTATTTCGCTCAATGTCGAGAATGTGCAGCTCAGTATGTCGGAGAGACAAAGCATCCCTTAAAAGACAGGCTGACTAAAAGACGTCACCATATAAAAATTGGGTTGAAGGCTGATGGTGCAGCAGCTCATACAATCACTGAAGGAAGTGAACACACCTTTACGTATAAATTGCTTGACGTAGACACTAATGACTGTAAGAGAAGACAGATAGAGCAACGTTGGATAGGAAGACTACATACTGATCAACCTCCAGGCGTTAATACAGATAAGCACATTTTTCGCTGGTGGGATGTGCCTTGAAAAAGTATTTTGACATTTAGTGATCATTAATTTGTTTAAATGTGGTTATTTCACAAACCAATGTATTTATATACTGTTGTAGATTGTACTGAAGAAGACCCCTCGGGGTTGAAACGTTTAAAAGACAAAATCATTCTTGTTTTTCGCTGGACTTGAATTTATTCATATTTACATTGATTAAAGGTCTACTATGATCGCGAACGGCAGTCCACCTCAAACTATATATAATCAGGTCTCAAAGAAGATCCTGCCGGAACAAGAACAGTCAACGATCTACGCACATCTTCATTTCTTGTCGTTCTGTTGGAATAACCACATAATTCCGAAAGGAATTAGACTTAAACAACGATTATCACCGTTCAGTAAAAATACAAATCTAGAAAGTATAATTTCGATTCGAAAAGCTGAATCTAAAATACTACATCGTGCAGAGATTGAACTTATGAGGACACTTCTGTGTTATTATAGCAAAATTGCGAATGTTTATTGTACACATCGACCTGACCAATTACTATTGGAAACTCTGCTAAGAGCAAAATGTAAAAAACTAAGACGAACACATGGAGTAAGTACGTCTCCAGCTGAACTGAAACTTTGCAACTGGTATCGCAATAGAAGGATTCGCAAACGACGTCAAGCACAACAAATATCTACTGATGTTGATATTGCCCATACAACTACAACTGTGACAAATCTCAGCAGTAAGAATCTAACAAGGCAACAACTAGAGGTTCTAGAAAAAGGGTTGAACTTTGCAATTACCCCTGTAGAATACGATCGATACGAATTAGCCACTGGTATAAGACGTATAGCTATGAGCGTCGAAGACGGCACAACTCCAACTAGTGCAGCTACTAATTCAATTGGGAAATGTTTATTTGATAAATACATTAACCCTAAATGTACGAACACTGGTAGATGTAACTTGAGTAGGGAGCATTTGGTAGCATTGCGTCAATTACGAGAGATGAACGATGTTGTCATAAAGCCGAGTGACAAAGGTGGTGAAGCGGTTGTGTGGCAGACTACTGACTATATCAACGAGGCACAACGACAACTGTGTAGTGATGCTTACACATCAGCTACAATAACCGACTTAGAACATGCAACAATGAATGTCAGTGACCTTATAGAGAAGTATGTCAGCTTACAAGTGATTACACAAGAAACTGGTCGTAACTTGACTGTGAATAAACCAACCGCTGGCAGGTTTTATATGCTGCCAAAAACTCATAAACAATCCTCGCCATGTCAAGGTCGGCCTATTGTCAGCAGCAATGGGACTGCAACTGAGAAACTCAGCAGATATATCGATTCGTTGATAAAACCGTTGTTGAGGACAATTCCTTCACACATTGCTAGTACTAATCAATTTCTAGACCGATTAGATTCAATTAGATCAAACGCTCCATTTGATTACACATTCGTTACAGCAGATGTCTGCTCCTTGTACACATCTATTGAACATGAAGATGGCATTGAAGCACTACGATTTACGATAGAAAATGCAGGATGGCCCTCGAAAATGATAACATTTATATTAGAATCGGTAAAAGTTATACTTACCAACAACATTTTCGAATTTAACGATTCATTGTATCGGCAAATTAAAGGTACAGCTATGGGGACGCCAATGGCTCCCACATATGCTATAATCTACATGCATGTTTATGAATCTAGAGTCATCGAAAAACTATATACAAAGCCTCTATTGTATTCAAGATATATCGATGATATCTTCTTTATGTATCCAGATTCAGCAGTAAATATAGTGAAAGATGCGTTTAATAATAATGGCTCACTCAAGTTTGAGTTTACTAGTGATGATGCTGTCTGCTTCTTGGACCTACAGATAAACCGGAATCAACGAGGTAGTATAGAGAATGAGATATACCGAAAGCCGACGTTCACACCGACCTACATACACTCACAAAGTTGTCATCCGAAAGCGACAAAGCGCAACCTGGTGATGAATGAAGCTCAACGGATCATTAAACTGTGCAGCACCAAATATAAACAAATTGAGAATATGCATAAGCTACTTAACAATCTAATTGGTAGAGGTTATACACGTAGATGGATTGCAAATATCATAAAATCCGCCATCAATATGGCAGTGAAGAAGCCACGTGCAGAGATTCCAATGACAACTATTGTGACTGATTATTGTCCTACATTTGATCATCTGCAGCATGACGTATTGCAAGCTGTGGAAAGGGCAAATCTCCGTTATGGCTCAAAGATAAAGAAACCGCGGGTATTCTTCCGAATGAAAAGAACTGTGGCCTCAACTATTGTGCGCAGTAAATTAAAGAAAGTCATTGACCCACACAAACATTACACTTCTCAGTGCAAAAATAAGAGATGTAAATGTTGTAAGGACATTGATAGCGGAGAGAGCGTAAAAAGTAGCACAAAAAGTAGCATGTCGGAGAGACAAAGCATCCCTTAAAAGACAGGCTGACTAAAAGACGTCACCATATAAAAATTGGGTTGAAGGCTGATGGTGCAGCAGCTCATACAATCACTGAAGGAAGTGAACACACCTTTACGTATAAATTGCTTGACGTAGACACTAATGACTGTAAGAGAAGACAGATAGAGCAACGTTGGATAGGAAGACTACATACTGATCAACCTCCAGGCGTTAATACAGATAAGCACATTTTTCGCTGGTGGGATGTGCCTTGAAAAAGTATTTTGACATTTAGTGATCATTAATTTGTTTAAATGTGGTTATTTCACAAACCAATGTATTTATATACTGTTGTAGATTGTACTGAAGAAGACCCCTCGGGGTTGAAACGTTTAAAAGACAAAATCATTCTTGTTTTTCGCTGGACTTGAATTTATTCATATTTACATTGATTAAAGGTCTACTATGATCGCGAACGGCAGTCCACCTCAAACTATATATATATATATATATATATATATATATATATATATATATATATATATATATATATATATATATATATATATATATATATATATATATATATATATATATATATATATATATATATATATAAATGAAGATATAATGAAAGTTTCTATAATTTGATAATCAACGCTGTTATGCTAAAAAAATATCATCGAAATTTGTAATAAATTACAAAATTCTTTATATAACGTATTAAACAAATTAAATATTAAACATATTGTTTGTTCAAAATAAAGAAATAAAAAGAAAATTGTGCATAGTATTGCCGTATAGTTGTGCCGCATAGTATTTTTGAACAGTTGGTGAACTATTTTTTATGTTACATTAATTGATTTTACAAATCAATTTGCAAGAGATTACAAATTTAGAGATTCCAAATTTTCACTGTAATTTCGAAGAATTATGTCAATAATAAATGAACGATTACAAAATTTAATGATCACAGTAATCTATTGAAAATAAACTAAAATATAATTTATCTTAATAATATCATTTTTGATAAATTAATTTTTATTTAATTAGATAAAACTCTGATTATGAAACTTGGACTTAGTTAACATATTTCCATAGTATAAAATGCTGACTAGTTACATAATCGTACAATATCAAAGTGGCTAACTCGCAAATTTAGAAAAATAAAAACATTACTTTTGTTATTAAAAATGATTACTTCGAATTTTCGTCAGGAAAAAGTTGAAATATTACAGCGACAAAAATGTTTTAGTCAGCATTCACCAAGTAAGAAACAATTATTTGTAGCCACTTCAAAAAATCTTAATTTTCAACCCTTTGTCAAATTGGAACCAAATAATCCCTCGTAATCAAATAAATATCGAATCTATTGTGAATATTGCATACACGAGCCATTATTCTTAACTGGTCGGTTTGATATTATCCTCGTGTGGTTGTTTGAATCCTATCAGCATCACTGTACACTACAATCAGCGTGGGTGGACCTCATCAGCAGTGAGCCCACGCCTACATTTCGTGTTTCGGTCCTTTTACTGCTTCTGCTCACTGCTGATGAGGTCCACCCACGCTGATTGTAGTGTACAGTGATGCTGATAGGATTCAAACAACCACACGAGGATAATATCAAACCGACCAGTTAAGAATAATGGCTCGTGTATGCAATATTCACAATAGTAAAAAGACAGCTTACGGTTTACTGTCCAGTGAACATTTCGTATAAGAACGGAATAAAAAATCGGTGTGTGGTGGATTCGAATTGCGAATATTAGTTACCGCCCACACCAAATATAGAACACATTAATTGTGTAATTTGGTATATAAGCCAAATATAAACCAGCATTTCGGCGACAAGGAATCAGCAGAAGCAGTAAAAGGACCGAAACACGAAATGTAGGCGTGGGCTCACTGCTGATGAGGTCCACCCACGCTGATTGTAGTGTACAGTGATGCTGATAGGATTCAAACAACCACACGAGGATAATATCAAACCGACCAGTTAAGAAATATCGAATCTTTAGACTTTAGCGACTACGAAACGTCATGAATAACATTGATATTATTAATATTTGTGGTTATTGATCGGTGAACAATTAAAAAAATACTGACTTTAGTATCTACTTAAAAATCAATTTACTAAATAATTATAGAGGACAGCGAAGAAAAGAAACGAAACTTATATAACAGTCAATAAAGAACAAACAAGAAACTAGTTATCATCAAGGTTCAATATTTTAAACCTTCAATGCCAGCAGTTGTTTACGAAAATCCGAAATTATCATTTTAAAAATGTGCTAATGTTACTTTATCGTTACATAAAAACATTTAATATGGATATACGAATGACGATTAACGTTTTATTACCTGTTGTTGTAGGTAATAAAATACACAGACCGGGAAACTTATTTTAAATTCAGCCAGAAATATTGTATAGGCATCAAATACAAATTTGAATTATTTATAATTTAAGAGTTGTGTGTTGTCAATTTGTTTAACTTTGCAACTTCATCGATTCTGGAGTTAATGCAGTTACGTTTTTCTGCAAAATGTGATATAAATTCATTGTAGCAGGCTTCCAATTCAACATGAGAATTTATATACTCGGAATAAGATTGTTCTAAGATAAATACTGGCGAATGTTTATCTTCTTCGAAGTGAAATTTCATTCTTTTAGCAAGGCTGGCTGCTACCTATACAAATAGCTTATTCAATTGAAATAAATTTTAATTTCTCAATTAAAAATTTATTAATTCAAATCTTAAACAAACAATCAATTAAGAATTATTTTTAATATACTAATAGTAATCTTACTCTTAGTGTAATTGTTCTATAAAAGTAATTTTTCACTCACATCTTTGGACTTTAGCAAATAACAAAACGTTACGAATAATATTATTAATACCCGTGGGTATCGCTCTATGAACGTTTAAAAAATCGATATAATCGACCCACATGATGCATTAACTGGATTGGTTAACTCCCTCCAATTCAAGTAGACCCACTACCTTCAGATGATAGTTTGTAATACCATAAAGATTTATCGGATCTGCACAGGGAGATTTTGCATTCGCTTGTACAACAAATTACCAAATTTCACCTCTTTTTGAATCAGCCGATTTAATTGAACAATTGCACGATAAAAAATGTAATAATAAAGATTTAGATAAGGAATTAAATATTTACTAGCGTTGCTTGATAACTATTAAAGTTAAAATATTGTTGTATAACTTAAATGCCGTCACTACCCCGTTGTCACTTTCTAGAAAGCTAAGCATAAAATCCTCGATAAAAAGACGTTTCGCAGTTATCGTCAGAACGTGTCCTAGTCACCTAAACTGACGTCCTTTGAAATAAGTTGCACTGGCGTTTTGCAATTAATCATTCCTTTTATTGGAATGAGTAGTAAAGATTTCCTTAATAAAAACCAACAAATTTAAATAGTAATTAGGCAAAGAATTAAAAAACGAGTAATTTTAGTAGTAGTACAGTAGCACACAAGAAGAAAGCTCTAGCAGACAAAGAACAGCGTTCTCATCGCCTGATCGCCATGCCTCACTTATGTTCGAAGCACCTATCCACCTTCAAAACGTCATCCTAACGATTTGAAGGAGTCATTCATTGCCCGCTTTCTAAAGGACTTACGCTTCTGAACTCCACACCGCAGCCAGGGCCATCGCAGGTGAGACACCTTCGGAACTCAGCAGAGAAGTTTAGTGAAACTGGATTTAAATATTATTATGCGCATATTTTCTGTTGAACTTCCAACACGCTGTTTCCATTCCACGAATTTTAAAGTATAAGACCAATAGTATCTTATATACTTATATAAGATATATAGTATCTTATAGGTCTTATAATAGTATCTTATAGGTCTTATAATAGTATCTTATAGGTCTTATAATAGTATCTTATAGATCTTATACTTTTAGTATAAGACCAATAGCATTTCGTGTATCATCCCCATGGATATTTAAAATCTTTACATTAAAGCCGCTATCTGTATGAACATCATTTCTATCTATCTTTGTGAAAACGTCATTACATCTCCCAGCGTCTTCAATGATACCAACCTCAGACAAAGACCAGCGTTCTCATCGCCTGATCACCATGCCTCACTTCTGTTCGAAGCACCTATCCACCTTCAAAACGTCATCCTAATGAACATTGTTTCTTTCATTATCTGTAAGATAGTCATCACTATCGGCAATATCATCGATAAATCCAACTTCAGCTTTTCCACGATCATAAACCTCCTTTGTATAATTTGTGAAACCGTCATTAATCTACCCAACATCATCGATAAAATTAATCTCAGCATTGCCATGGTCAAGCACCTCTGTATCAGCAACTGAACAAATGATAGTTCGGAAGAATTTGCTCTTTCCTTCCTCATATCAACCCGAGAAGAGTAGAAAATGTCAAAAAGGACGATTATTTTTTCTTCCAGCAGTTTAAAAAACCGATTCATAGTTTCCACATAGCGATCAATAGACAGTTCTAAAGCTTTCCGTTAATCTCCCTCTATCAGCTCTTATTGTCCATCATCAGATAAGTCAATAACAACTATTTTCTTAAATAAAATTAAACGACAGGATAAATAAGGGAAAAAAAGAACAGTAAGTAACAAGTCAAAGACAATTACGACGGTATCGTCCATAGTAGCCTTCATCAAAGTTACGGCCTCAAATCCAGTGAGATCTGAGCCCTCCAGCCAATCCAACACGCCGCTCTTCGACTGAACCACCCGGGTCTTTCAGTTCTAGAGGAGTCCAATCGAGGCGGACTATGCTTGATAAACGAGAGACGAAGAGCTTGAGAAACCTTAGCCTTTGCTCTGGGGGACGTCTTCTAGAAAAGAAAACTAATCCCAAGATAGCTCAAGTGCCCCAGAGGCGTACCTTAGTTTTCCCTTTCAATGACAGATGCTGGGCCCGTTTCAGGGCCCACCTAGCTCTCTTCATGATACGTTTAAGTCTATCCAAGTCGGATTTCGCTGACCAGTTCACCATAATGGTTAACCCCAGGTATTTTACTCGACTCGTGAAGATAGGGAGTGGTTGATTAGTCAAAATGAGGAGAGTGCAGAGAGTGTTAATCTCTTAAGATTTTGCTATGTTGCAGGGGCGCCATGAAAGACAACAACCTGCGATTTCGCGGAGTTTAAAATAAGATTGGACTTGGGTAACTGGTCTTTTAATCTTTAAAAGTATCAGCTGATGTCTGAGACTACGTCTTTGCACCTGCGTCCAGAGAACAGGGCTGTGGTATCATCAGCGTATACCACTAGACGTTGTTCACTTTTTAATATTTTAAAGAGATTAATGGAAGCACAATAATAGTCGTCTTTATAATAGAATCGCTTAGTGTACAGCAGTATCTCCACCCTGTTAGCAATTCTCGCAGGCAACCCGAGAGACCTTAGCGAAGAGATAACAAAATGAATGGAGATGCGGTCAAATGCAGCAGAAAAATCAAGGAAAACAGCCACAGCAAGTTGAGGACTATTCTCCTGACAAAACTGATGCACTTCACTTACAGCTGAATATACCGAGCGACCTTCGACTAAGCCATGGAAACCAGGTGGGATCAAATTTCGCCTACTTAAATGATCGCAGATTCTGCGCGCAAGCGTTTTTTCGTAAATCGATACAAGGGAATTTCGAATCGATATGAACCGCAGGTCTTTAGGACATGAGACCGGATTTTTCTTAGGTAGAAATTGGCTGTCAACAACTGACAGACACGAGAAGAAAGTGGGACGACGGATTTGGGGGTGCCTGGAAGATGCATCCAGGAGTTGATAATATCTGTAACATATAAGAATCTACTCCTGAAGTCACCCCAAGGCGGGATTGGCTGGTGTAATTGAGTGGCTCCATAATTATGTAGGAATAGTGACTCCTCCAAAACTTTGCTAAGACCTATATTACTGATCCAACCCAATGCCCTATCCTTCCAACAGACAAACTTCTCCTTATTGAATATTTTTCAGAACGAAGACTAGACTGGATTAATGGAAGCAATGCTTGCCCTTTCCTTACTCAGTTGGAACCTATATCTAGTGCTCCAATATTCTTTCGAGAGAACTGGTCTGGCAGAAGCAGAGAGATTGGGAAGACGTAACAAGTATGCCAAGGTCTTGAGTTTTGTCGGAGTGGGACTGAAAATACGACCTTTATAGGTAGTCGAAAGTATCGCGGTAGCTTACGAAGAGAGGTAGTAATTAAATTCGGTTAAAATCTCATTCCCAATTCGGGGAAAGCGTTGGATGGCTGCCTGAAAGAAAGCCATTCTGATCGGATCAAAGTGGAATCTTCTTCGAAGCAGCGTATCCTCTTCTATCTGCCAGCGAATTAGATCATGAGAAGTCGACAGATGTTGTCTCGACTGCTCCGTACAGAAGGGTTTCAATAACCACCTCTCACGGAGCAGGAACTAGTCGAGGACTGAATTCGTTTAAGTGCAAAGAAAGGTGGAGGACAGTGGTTTATGAATAAGATAACCGTTACTGGCTCTGCGGATTGCTGCAATAATCCAACGACCAGTTCTGTTGTTGAAGTCACTAAGTACCATGTCATACCCGCTGTCAATAATACTATCCAGGTGGTCACGGTTCTTGTGAATCTTCCCTGGACGGATGTAGATATTGGCTAGACTGAGGCGTTTACCGTTCTTACAGAGTGAAACTTCTAAACAAGACTTGGCTGGATAAGAATAGTTTAATAGGAGGGAAGATCTTAAGGAGCATTTAACAAGGGTTAATATACCTAGAGATGAAGATGAGTGAGGCGAAGTTATGTACGGAGTATAGTGGTAACAAATGTGCTGAGGGATAAATCGAGTAATGTCCTGAAGGATACGGATAGCCCGCGTCTCCTGTAGAACTATGACTTCTGCATCTCTACCAGATAGAAGTCTAAGAGCAGAAGCTCCTCTCGAATTCCACTGAAGGATATTCAGTGAAAAAGGCTCACGAGTACTCTGCATTGTGTTAGGTTAGCTGAGTGGGATTAGCTCATCCCTAGACGGAGCTAGGGGCGGAAGGGTTGCCCATCCTCCACCAACGCCGCCCAGAGTGGGCACTTGCCCACGAACGATATATTCATTTCCCATGATTAAGGTGCCTCTTTGCTTTATCAATTTGCCAACTTTTACAGGGGGAACTGTGCGGGAAGAAGCCCCTCGTTTCTTAGAATGTGGCATCGTCTGTTCCAGCATCGTCGTCTTGAGAATATTTGTAGTTTCAAGTAGGGCAGATACGAGAGTGGACATTATACGTTCCATTTGACCCAAAATGAATTTTCTGTTTTCATCCATCAACTGAATGATGTCTTTGTTAGACATTCTGTCAGTAGCGGTAACGGAATAAGAATCAATAGAAGATCTTGGATTCTTAGGTGCTTGGCTCGCGAAGGTTCGTTGATAGGCTTTGAAGTGCCTGCATCTCCTGAACCAGGCAGGGTGGTCCTCATTACAATTCCGGCAGACGAAGTCCCGCACTTCTCCCTTTTTAGAAGACAATCACAGGAGTCTGAACCACACACTTCGCAGACTAGTAAAACAAGTTGATCCCTAGTGTCCCCACATGTGGCATACGTTACAGTGGGGTAGGTCAAGTTATCTTGTTCCAGTAAAGTGAATCTTAAGTTATACCCCAAAAAGGGGTTCGAGGCCGATCTTGCGAGAGTTTCTGCGTGGCCAGTTTCAACGGTACAGAACGCTACCGGCAAATCCTGGCCAGTCTTTGAGTAAACTGTACGAACCGAGTATAGCTTATACAGCAATTTTAATGAAATCAGGTCATCCTCCTCTAACTGGGGAGGGAAATTGGAAATTTTGACTGTAGCCAAAATAGGCTTTAGCTGTAGATTACCCAAATGGGCAAGATTTTTTACAAAAATGATACTAATGGGGTGCTATCATGATTCAGCACTTTGCCTCTCAAAGCTGAGAAGTTTCATCTTAGTTTATTTGAATTCGTCGAGTCCCTTCGCTGTCGATATAGCTGGTCAGCCCAAATGATAATCGACATTATTTGTGCAAAGTCAGTGAGCGTAGGCCACAGGCTTTCCTGTCCTAGAGGTTGACTCGTAATTCGACACAGCACTACCAGGGGCATAATCGCAAACGAATTATCTCAAATTTGTAATGGTGTGATAGTCGAGATCTTTCATTCTCAAATTATCGAGTCAATGTATTTCCAATTTTCTACCATGACGAGAACCAGGTACGATTCGATATTATTTGTTCTGGGCCTGCCGCTGGAAGTTTTAAGCGGACTTGTGATGCTACGGTGTTTTCTACACACTCGATCGTTCGCAAGCCTCATACTATACTCTCCTTTTGATGTGGCGCTATCATGTTTAACGTGAAGTGGGATGAAGAAATGCGATATCCTTAATGTACTCAATCGTCCGCAAGAAAACCAAATTGCACATACACGAGTATTCGGGTACGCTCTGTATTTTTTAAAACGATGGTAATTATAAAGGGATTTGCAATTATGCGATCGGTCGGTTAACCTTCGGGCATCTAGATTAACTCGATCCTATTCTACTTAAATGAACCTTTCAGCTTCGTATTAATTTATCTTTTATCATTTGAGGGAACACCAATGGAAGATCCTTTAATTCTTACGATGAAAGGATCTCTCACAAAATCAATTACAATACTGTCCATTTGTGTTTGAGGCAAACGGAGCAAAGGTAGCACTGGGAATAAGTTTTTAAACAGCTTGAAAACCTTATCTCCGTAAAATCATAAATTAATTACAGTGAGTGCATCAGGACAGTTAGATGCAACATTGGATTTAGGGTTTCGAAAGCAGCGTCTATGGTCATACGGAGAATTAAGTGATAAATGATTTCCATTATTAATGAATATAAACTTAATAAGATAATAGATTTCTCGTATTTACGGTTTTATATCCATATTACGTTTTTATTGACATATAATTGTCGTTAAATACAAACATATTTTTAAAATATTGTAATTATTATAAAAATAGCGGCGACAACGTCTTAGAGGGCTAAAATATAAAGATTTTGATTCAAAATTATGCTGTAATTTTATAATTGCTCGTTTATATTTTTTCACAAATCACAATTCATATATAACTAATTCATTTAGTTACTCTGTTTAATTATTAAATAAATAAAGGTTTTCTTAAAATACTAATTATTATGCTAACGCAAATAACACAAATGTAATATACAAATGATAAGGTCGACATACGTCAAACGCATTATTTTCGTTTAAGTGAACAATTTGAATTTCACAAAAGATCAAGTGTAATTAGTTATCCAAACAGCAACTGCGAAAATCGTAACTATATTTTATAATGAGGAACTATAGATTTTTTAACGAACAATAAATTTTTTTAATTAAATGCATATAATATATACACGTATAATATAACCTAATATAATGTAATATAATATAGTATGTAATATAATAAACATAAGATTTACTTAAATAAACAAATAAATTTTTTTGTTTCCACTGATCCGGAGGTCGGGTTGTGGATGCAGTGCATGGATGAGACATGACCAAGTATCACGGTCCTGAGTGACCAACTAGACTTCTCTTTGAGATAATCCTAAGCGTTCCATGGCAAGACAAAGAGTTTGATATCTTTACTATACCAAGGTCTACCTTGGGATCCCCCAGAATGACTTCATAAGGAAGACTTCCACTAGCCATCATAGAAACGTGGCCTAGTCACCTAGCTGACTTCTTTTACTCCAAGATTCTAGAGGATGACCAAGCTTCGAACTTTATCTCTAAGGCTGAAGTCGCCTACATCACGAAGGGACCTTATCTCCATCACCTGTACTCGAAATCAAGTCGTTTCCGTCATCACCCAAAGTTCATGCCCATAAGTGAGGATAGGTAGAAAAACTAAGAGATAAGTTGAAAGCTTCGCCTGAAGACCTAACTATATCTTTATCGCAACTGATTTGCGCAAATAACCCATTGCTGCGTAAGCTGCAGAGATCTGTATCGAAATATCCCTATTATTCCTACCATAGATCGAGAACAAGACACCCAAGTACTTGATCTCTTCCACGTCGGGTAATACTTTATCATCAATTCTTATCGACAATGCTATCTTGTTTCGATCAGAGGACATCGAAACAGTTTTGGATTTGCTTAATTCCATAGCGGACACTTGACATTCCGACGTAAATCGATCAAGCAAGCATTGTAGGTCATCAGTATCGGAGACTAACAAGACAACATCGTCTGCGAAGAGCAACGATGATATCCTGTTGGGACCAAACTGAAGACGAAACTCCGACAAAGCTGCCCGTCTTGGAATTTTATGCATGTCAACAAGGAACAAAAGTAAAGACAATTGACAGCCCTGACGGAGCCCAACACCTACATGAAATGATTTAGACTTCCTGCCTAAAACACGAGCACAACTTGTATTTAGTTCGTACAAAGAGGCCACAGCTACATGGAGATAGTGCGGAACTTTGTACTCCTTTAGTATCTTCCACACAACCTATATCTTAGTGCCCGGTAGAACGCCTTCTCCAAATTCACACAACACATGTGAACTGGTTGAGCGTACTCACAGATGAATTCGAGAATAGTTGAAAGATCGAAAAGCTGATTCGGAGTTCCTCGACCAGAACGAAACCACATTGCTCATCTTGCAACTGTTCCTCAACTATCCGTAGTATCCTTAGCTCAAGTATTCTGATAAATAACTTATCGGGCAGGCTAAGAAAAGTAATGCCCCTATAATTCGAAAATTCTCTTCGATTCCCTTTATTATATATGGAATCACTACCAAAGTTTGCAAATCACCAAGAGTCATTCCAAACTTGAGTATTACGTTGAAGAGTTGTATTATCCACTTCATACCTTCAACGTCAATAGCCTTCAAAATATCAGGTCGAATATCATCAATCCCAGCATATTTGCCATTATGAAGTTTGCAAACAACAGTAATAACCTGTCAAGGTAATATGATCTTCCATTAAGTTCGAAGATTTTTATTCCACAAATGAATGCACCTCATCCGTATTAATAATACCTCTAAAATGCCTCTTTCCAACAACTAAGTATGTCTTGATATCGGTTAGAAGATGCCCATGATTGTCTAAAACAGTATGTGCAGATTTCTGCTTTTCTGCACGAAGAGCTTTGATCTTTCTTCAGAACATCTTAGAAGATGATCGATAATCAAGTTGGCGATGCTCACCAAACTTCACCCGAAGTTATTTTCTTTGACTAAGCAACTGCTAGAGCTGCAGCTCTCTTGGAATTTCAATACCAGTCTACATCATCCAGTGACACATCAAACAAGGTTGTTCTACAAGCCATTTCTGATGAACTGCAGCTCTTACTACTGGTATCCATAAGGCAGTTCGAGGATTGCCTCCACGACAGGCACCTAAAGTCTTCATACCACATATCTTCAAAGTCGCTTTGTCAAGCGAAGTTTTGAACATAGACAATTCTTGTTTTTATCCACCTCTTCTCGCAATTAGGCAAAATCCGCCCTGATATAGTTAGTAGACTTCTCTTACAGAAACATCTCACAGATGTTCCCAACGAACCCTAACACCACGTTTACGTTTCCCAGGTCTGTCTGGTAGCCTACTTAGCCAGCGAATCTTACTAACTACAAAATAGTGATAAGTTGACAGTTCAGTCCATCTCTTCACACATGTGTCTAGGACATATCGTCGCAAATCAGATGATAGCTTACGAATTAAATCATTGATAGTTGACTATGAGTATCCTGATGCCATGTGCATCGGTGGATATCTTTATGTTCGAACATGGTGTTGGTTATTGACAAATTGTTACGAGAATATAAATGGAATAACTCAACACCACGCGTTCAGATCAAGAATTCCGTTCCTCACCAGAACAGAAGTCGCCCAATATAATGATAGAATCACTATAAGGTTTACTATCAAATAAATCCTTAAGATCGTCCACAAAAACTGCGTATTTCGAGCTAATGTTGGATGCATAAGCACACACCTGTTTACCATTTTCTTCCTTTGACTAAAAGTATCATAGACGCCAGCCTTTCATTTACTGTGCCAAATTTCTCTGCAGCTAACGACAACCGGGGGTTTGTGGGTATCCCCATACCCGTCTGTCGACGTATTCCCGTAGCAACTCTCGAATAGTGTAAGGTCCAACCTTGATCCAAAAGTTGAGTACTGGAACCAGAATAATGTAGAGAGTTAATTTCGACTATTTAAATACCGGAGCGATTTACCTCCCTCACTCGATTTGGATCTTTCAACTTCAGCGAAGTAATAAATTTCCTATATGTTAAAATACTAAGACGTAATAACATAATCTTAAGAGACGTTTTTAGAAAACCCAATATTCCACATGCGCTTACTACTTGGAGCACGCATATGCCAGACGGATACGAAACTTCAGTTGCCAGTTCATTGTTCAGAAGAGCCCTGACGGTACGCAGTAACAGGGAATACACAGACAAAGATAGTATAAGAGAATAAATTATATGTTAAGGGATTGTCAATATCCGGAATGGGCGTTTAAACCAGGCACTACCAACTGCGATTAAGGCAAGGCAGCTGTTTAGAACGTCGACTGCACAACCAGATACGAAATACATAAAATCAAAGTTTATCCATAATACTTTAACTAGACGATTGTCGAAATTAACTTCAAAATTCAAGAACAACATAAAAGTGTACTATAAAACAGTGGCTAGACTTAGTGGTATATTCAAAGATAAATCAGTAACAACATCACAATGCGTGATATATCCCATTCCTTATGCAGATTATGAGAAAACTCATGTTGGACAAACTAAACAAGGCTTAAAATAAAGAACTTACCAACATAAGTTCAACTTGAAGAAAATCGATACATTTTCAGCAATATTCAATCATGTTATTGAGACTAACTATAACATTGATTTTGAAAGCACTGACATCATCCATAAAGAAAAATAATTAGGACACAGGCTTGTCCTGGAATCGTTGTATATTTCCAACGATTGCCCTGTTATAGCCCTGATAGAGCTATAACATATATATAAATTAATTTTATTTTATTAACATGTTTTCTATTTTCAGATTGAAAAAGACTGCTGAGTACAGTCGAAATATCTAATAATAAATAAATTTTTTCGAATTATCGGGGATAATTTGCAATAAAAAAGTTACATTTGACCCTAAACCAATTCTCCATGATATAGCATGATAAATTATATGCACATATAATATATGAATATTATAATATGAATATTAATATATTAATGAATATTAATAAATTAATTAAATAAATTATTATTTATTTTATATAATTTTTAATTATTATTTATATATTAATAAATATGCAGAATTAAGTATTTACTCAAAATGATAAAAACAATTACGATAGTACAGTTAAAAAAACCATTATAGCTCTTATTGAGTTAATTATCCTTTTGTGGAATAAAACGATGTTAGAAAATCTAAATAAATAGCGGGCATTTGTCAAAAATGTAACTTTAAGCAACAATACATTTCCTATTCGTATCAAATAAAGGAAAATTATCAATATTTTCGGCAATATTATCAATATTATCAATATTATCAATATCAATATTATTAATATTAATATTATCAATATTTGCGGCAATATTTTTTATGTGAAATACTCTCAAACATGAGGATAGGAGAACTGCGAGATAATCGTTTTTATTAAGACTAAATTTCTTCATTATAAAATTTATAAAATTATAAAACTTACAGCTGTTCGTCGTTTAGATGTGTTTCTGATCATCTACAAGGAACCTTAAATTTACTGAAAGCATCAAAAATGAAAACTTTAAAATAAAAAATTAAGATATAAAGTATTATACATGTCAAATACACTTCAGGATTTGTACTATCTAAGATTCCGTATTATATTTCTGTGAATTAAAGAACTTCATTTTCTCTTTAAAAGTCATATGTTCTCCGTTGATTTTATGTATTTGCATTTGGTCGTTATTTGGACTTGGTCCTTGCATCTGCTGAACGTTTTGATTTACCGATGCGTCAATATCATCTATATTTTTCAGTCTCTGTTCGATATTCTTTTGCCTTGGATCGCGATACACTTCTTGCGTACCAATTGTTTTAACTTCCGCTGTAGTGTTCGAAACAAAGTCTAATAGAGACCATTGCCTGCTAAGTTCATCTAAATTGTCAGCTAAGTCTTCGGCCGTAATATCAGATGACACTTCACTATGATCATTGTACTCGTTGAAATCATGTGCTATTTCTCTGTTATGGTGGCTATCGAACTGATCGGTCAATAGGGGAACGTCTAAACTGCTATCAGCCGTAGGTTGAATCAGCACTGTCGTTTGACTGTGTGGCAAATCAGGAACATACGTGATCTACACTTAAAAATAAACTGTGACTGAAAAAGAAGACACAAGTGTTAAAAAGTTGTTTTTCAATATATACATTAATTTTAGATAAAATTAAAATGCAGAATTACTAATTCAACTACTAATTCATACACCATTGGCGTTTGAATATCACGTTGTAAAACACATTTTATATCACTTTCTAAATCACTTTCTAAATCACATTTTATATCACTTTTATAAACTAATGATATTAATGTGATCCCATCTTAAGCCTATACCATATACTTGTTAGTTTTCTTTAAGAAATTATAAGTTTGAAAGAACATTTGAAAGAAATTTCTTAAATATATGCATTATATTACCTCCTGATTGCTGAATGATGTGCGTTTAAATTGTTGCTTTTCAATTGATATTGTACTATCCAGACTTGTTCTATCACCATCTTCGATAGAAGCCGCATTATCGTTATAATTAACCAATCTATCAACCTGGCAGTGAATTTCGTTTGTTGATGTTGCGAGCGAATCGTCACTAAGGCTATCCCGTATGTCTGTCAAAAGGGAGTCTACGGTGACTGATTGCTGATCATCGTAGCCGTTATTCGGTGTTGTTTCCGTTGAACACTTATTTGATTTTGGACATATTGCGTATCTAAAAGAAGTATGTCTACTTCCATTAGATATAATAGGAGCCAATCTTCTACTGATAGAGAATTCACTATCAACAACAGGGTTGTTATCGATACCATCATCACTCATAAGTTGTCCTAAGCCATGAATGCGTGCTGCAGCTTTTAAAACTTCCAAATCAACAACTGAACCACAACCTGAAGTAAGGGCGTGAGCGGCTTGTTCTTGGCTCATATCTAACAGGCATATACCATTAACACTAAGTAATTGATCACCCGCTGAAAGACGACCATCAACTGATGCAGATCCGTTCGGTAGAACACTCTTTATATAGATACCTTGATGTGGTTGACAGGGTCCCCTAGCTGCGACTATACTCAAGCCTAATCCACCGTGTCTCTTGTAAAGTCGAATCCTTTCAGAAATGCCTCCTGTCATTCCGTCAGCGCAGTACCTGTTAGACGCTGTTGTTCCTAGAATAGGCCTAAGGAATTCTATCCAACGTCCTAGGCTTCGTTCATTTGTAAGTAAGCGGCAGAGGCCAGCCAAACATAGAGGCTCAATAAAATTAAGCAGGGTGTTTGGAATGCCGATAATAGCTTTTAGATTTACGGCAGCTGCCTTGTCAATACCAATCAAATATCCATAATCGGGAATGATTAAAGGTGTTTGACATAAAACATTCTCTTGAATTTCAGACGACAAAGGTTTTGATCCTATATTGCCGCTGTTGTTGTAATCATGGACATCGTCACCACAAATATGCAAGAGTGCTAATTGTTGTGATCTATTCAAAAGATCTGGAAGAACGGCATTACCTCTGTCTTTAGCGAAATAAAGTATTTGCTTAATCTGTGCAAGGTGATTAACATTGACTTGGTTTCGACATCCCCATTGCTCAAGTTGTACAATTAATCTATTTAATCCTGTTATCGATGGAATACAGTCAGCTATTAGGATGCTGTTTACTAGATGCGCATTTATGTGATAAAGCAAATTAGAAAACAATTGATTGCTAACTTGTGGATTCATCATCTGTCCAATATACTTACTAAATTCATCAAGAAACTTCAGTAAGCATCCTTCTTGCAAGGCTGAATCACTTTGTTGACCAACACAGCTGGTAAGACTAATGAAGCTTATTTCACACAATTCGGCAAGAAGAGTTCGCTCTGAAGTTGTCACGCGGCCACTTAAATCTCGGTCTCTCCTTAGGAGATTTAAAATTTCCAAACAATTAGCTAAAATTATCGCTGGTATAATGTACGACTCAGGTTGTTTAATATCACGAATACTATGTACCATCTCATGTAGAATGCCAAGACTTTTGCCTAATATTCTCAGCGAGCCTTGAAGACCATTATGATCGCCACAATTGTACGGTGATAGTTTGTGTCGTAAAATCATGTATAAACATAAAGTTGGTGCTAGTGGACATATCACTAGTAACTGGTGACGTTCATGCAAGTAAAACACATTAACAAGAAGGTCATCTTCCGATTCCGCAGTAACTTCAAGAAGACCCGGTAGAACATCAAGATTACAGTTCAGGGTGGGTGTTAAAGGAATCTGGGTCACATCATCAATAGACGAATTGAAAAATAAACGAAAACTAAAACTACCAACAGTTATTGTTTCATTGTGGAATGTAAATGGTTTGCAAATTACATGGCCATTTATCGAACATAAGCAGTTAGGCTCTGAGTATAATGTAACGGCATTTTCTGGACTAGTTGATTGTACTAATAAGGCAAAATGAACAGGATTTATACCATATCCAAGCGGTAGACGAAGATCAGTGCCAGTACCTAGAAATGTTTTGCCTCTGTTAAGTCTGATAAGTTGATTTTGCTCTAAAATTTGTCCATATTTGTCTGTTTGTAGTAAATAGCATAATGACGACGAGTCAATTACGGAATGTTGATTATTTATGGTTGTAAGTAAGCGAAACAATACGATTTCACTCCTGTTGTTATGTTCGCTTATTAAATTTAATGGATTTGATTCTAATTCAAGAACGTGTTCTTCGCAAATGCTGTCACAACGAAATACCACTGCCATTATCATACGACCAGGCTCAAGAATACTTTTAAAATTATCGTTGGCATTAACTCTGATACATTCGTACCCTCCTGCATCATTGTATAATCTGATGGTTTCAACTCGGCCGTTCATTTTGTCTCGTAATTTACAAGAAGAATTAGTAACCGTGTTCGTTACCGTCAGTGATTGATCAGAAGTCTGTCCGTTTCTTAGTAGAAATTTTGCCTCTTTGTCGATGTACATTAGTTGAAGAAGTAGAGGTTTTTCCCTATCGTCGAGGATACGTTGCTGACCGTTATCGTCGAGAAGGCATAAACAAAAGTCAGAAGAAAGGTTTTTCAGATCAGGCCTAAATTTTTCGATCAATACTGGAAGCAAGTCTTTAACTGTGGCATCACTGGTAAGACGAATACATTTCATAGAAATATGGCTATTCGATTGACCTTGAACGTCTTGATAAAAGAATCGAATGACTCCGACATACTCATTATTTTGTTGTTGGCTTAATTGAAATATTTCCAAACGAGTACGATTCCATTCATTCACTAACTCTTTTATATGTGAGCTATCAAGTACGGTGCTGCTATTACCGTTCATTTTCTGTTGCTTACATGCAATATCATGTCCATTGCTAATATCCGTTGAAATAATAGATGAAGGCATTTGTACATCTGATCTAAAAAACGTTGATGATAAAAAAATTTTTTAACACTAAGCCTTAAAATATAAGCCGAGATTAATCAAATTACTTTCTGGTAACTTCAAACTTAAATGTTCATGTTTAGGTTATTGTTAACTTATTAAAACAAAGAATAATTGGCATAATTGAGAGTTTGTAATTGAGAAAGTATATTATTATCGAGATAATTACTGTGTAGACCGCGCTTCATTGATTTGTTCAGATCATTTCTCGTTATAAATTTCACTCATTAAAAATTAGTTTCTTAACTTGAATATGGACTTATTTCACGTTTTAATTAACAGAGCGAATAAATTGTTTTCATATTCAAAGTCGTCAATGATATTTTAGTAAGAAATGAAAATCCTAGGCGTTTTATAAAATTTTTGCAACTGCTGGGAAAAAATTGTTTTGGTCGACCGGAGATAAACGGGCAATGAGTTTCCTCGTGTAGCGAGCTAGCGCAGCGGTGCAACGAGAAGCGCGGCTTGTTTTACAGAGTCGGCAGGAGAACCCTCTCTCCATATTTCTAATGAACTGTATTTCTCAAATTTGCAAATTGCAACTTCAACATTAAAATGATGTTATTTATAAAATAAAAAGATAATTTTTTGTCAAACGATAAAAATTGTAGATAGAATCTACTACTATAATATTACAATAGCATAATGATCGTGTTTTAATCCCATTATATGAAAGCAGAATAGTTATCCACAGAACCAGTTATCAGATACATTAAAACTATTTCTGAATTTTCGTTGCTCTTCCGCAACTATAGTGCTACACGGGTTGCAAACGAATCAGAAACATTTAAGATACTAAAATGCAATTTTATACTCTTGAACATCATTGGTTTCCATAGACCCGATAAAAGTCAATTGGACTACGACGGGAAATCTTCAATTTATTAGCCTCGCTAATAAATTGAAACAAATTATCTTCTGATAAAATTACCAAACTCAAAAAATATTTAATGTCTTTATAAAATTGTCTCAAAAATATTAGAAGCCATTACGAAAGCCATGAAACGAGTTGACCAATTATCAAAGTAAAACATACTATGTTGTTCGTCTAAAATGCATTCGTAAATATCAACCATTATGAGATAACTCAGCATAACGTGAGCAACCATCAATCAGTGATGACTAGATCACAAGTTAAGTGATTTAGGTATTAATCAGATAATTAAATCTTGAATAATCTCATGTTTACAGTTATTTGTGCCATTTTGCATAGTATTATGTAGCAATTTAAAATTTAATAATTTTATATGATTTTCGAATTTTAATTTTGAATAAATAAATCTGCAGTATTCTTTCAACGTAGTTTGTCAATTTAGTATTGAATAAGCATTCATTCTTTAGAGCGATTGTAAAAAAAATAAAATATTTTGGTGAAAAAAGTGATTTAATTTTAAAATTATTTTATGTATTTAAAAGTATAAAATCGATAAAAAAAGCGGGCTAGAATTTTAAAATGTCTAAACTTAATGTAATTCGCAAACAATTACGCAAATATGATCATCTAAGTTAGTGGTTCCGGTTTTTCGCAAATGGCAGCAGACCTTTGAGATCTTTAAATTTTGAATAAATACCTTTGATTTTACAATTTCTTCACTTCATATCAGTAATAATAACACGGCACACTGTGCCGTGTCACAACGGGCAAGAACTACTGTTGCTGAATAAATCACGAATTAATATACCTGCTCCTTTTTCGGATCAAGCATAGTTTCATCCATGTCCATAATCAATTGGATTTATATATCACAACGAATAAAATTTAATTTACTTTGTACCCCCTTTTTGTCTTGGTAAAATTAACTCACCTTCTTACATTCATCTCTATTTACTGAACCGTTTATGGTATAATTATTTAATCTTACGTTCATACTATTTTTTGGCTTCAACTTTGGCTTTGAGGTTGGTTGTGTGGTTTTCTGTACAACTACCTGGTTGCACATCAATCGACAACGAAATTTTTTGACCATTCTTATCTTTATCACATCCAACTTCAATCTAATTCCTTATTATGTTTCAAGCGCCTTATATTTCTGACCTCATCTAATAGTTAATGGATTATTCTTTGATTTCAGCCCGCTTAAATAATCTGTTAATTCTATACATTTTATATTTAAACTATTACCTGCACGCGATAATTTGAATGTGACATTCAGATTAATATGAATTTAATTATAAATAGCTGCTAAAATGAATATACCATAAATTACGTAACAAAATAATAATAAGGGTTTTATTAAAAAATACTACCGATCAAATAAACTAGATAACATAATGTAAAAACAGTAAGTACGACAAATCAATCAACAGACTGCAATTTGCACTGGTCTTCTTCTTATTTCCACTTTTACGGCCTCAAATCCAGGTGGACCTGAGCCCTCCAGCCAATCCAACAGGCCGCTTTCCTACTAAACCACCCGGGGTCTTCCACCCCCCCCCCGAAGAATACAAACGGCGCGGACCATGCATTGTAAACGAGAGACGAGGAGCTTAAGAAACCTAAGTATTTGCTCTGTGGGACGTCCTCTCGAAAAGAAGACTAATCCCGAGATAGCCCAAGTGCCCCAAAGGCGCACCTGGTTTATCCCTTTCGATGACATATGCTGAGCCAGTTTCAGGGCCCACGTAACAAAATGAAAGCAGAAAATTATAACACAAATAAGGATGCACGACATCAATTTGTCGCAATACATTGATGTTGTATCTTGTTTGAAAATATTTCGAGATTCAACTTACACCAAGTGTGATTATCAAGACAAATCGATGCATCGAAGGATTTAACAAATACTCTATATTAATTCGAAACGCCAAAAAATAGGCATTTAAAATTATTATTACATTTTAATTTAATTTACGAAAGTAAATTAAAATGATTAAAATGATTAAAATGATTAAGATGGTTTGAATGATTTAGTATTAATTTAATTTTAGTATTAAATTTATTATTTGTGAAAATGTAATCATTTGTCACGCCAAAAATTATCTAAAATAATTATATAAAGTAAATAAATTATATTAAATAAATTATATTTACCGACTATCTTAACGATATGCAGAAAGCAATAGAATTAGACAAAACACTCAAATATTGTGACTATAATGATTATGTCCATCCATCAACAACATCCTAAAAAATCCCGTATTCTTTGTAAGAAAAAACCTTTAAAAATTTTGCTTCTAATTCAGCAATAAAATATATTTGGATACTAAGCCGATTTAGAAAATGTGTGATTTGCGTTGTGGGAATTTCTTTTCATTCAAGTTTTATGGCTATAAGTAATAAAAAATCTCTTCGACGAGAAACTATCCTTTCTAGGATAAAATTCCCTATGCATGTTCCTTAATTGCAATTTTAATGCAATAGGATAGCATAGGCATTGTTTCTGTGCTTTTCTGCTAACAAAGCGTTTTATACTAACAAAGACGAATTATGAGGAAAAATAAAAATGAGGGACAAGCTTATCATAGCAACTACATGAACGGCAATTCAATGATAATATTGTATTTAACAAATTTATCCACGTTGCCTTATTCTTAATAAAACTAATATTGATGATAAAGAAGGTGTATATCTAAATTATTTAAAAGTAGGAACATCTATATTTAGACAAGTAAAAGGTGTTCCAATTGGAGGTAATAGTAGCCCAAATATAGCTGACTTGTTTTTAAGCTTTATAGAATATGAATTTGTTCATAACTGCGTACAAACTAAATCTAAACAATATAAATATATGAAATATATGTTTCGATACATTGATGATATATGTGCATTTAATTCTAATAATTTTTATTCAATTAGTGAACAAATTTATCCAGAAAGCCTTATTCTTAACAAAACCAATATTGATGATAAAGAAGGTGTATATCTAGATATGAACATTAAATTAACATTAACTAAAACTACTATTAATTTATATCGTAAAGATGACATATTTAAATTTACAAGAAACATATTTTTGAATGAGCATTCATGCATACCATATAATATAAAATATAATACATTAAATAATGAAATTTTAAGAATTGCAACAATATGTAATGATATTGGCTTTCTTCAAAATCATTTAAATAATTTAATAGATACATATTTTAAACTAGGTTACTATAAAAATAACATCAAGCAGAAAATAGTAAAATATATAAATCAACACAATAATATAAAGAATAAATTTAAAATCATTAGAAAATTTTTTTGTGGATGGATAATAAATAATCTACTACGTATATTAATATAATAATATTAATCTACTAATATATTAATTATTATATTAATATATTAATTACTATTAATATATTAATATACTATAATCTAC
Source organism: Pomphorhynchus laevis (assembly GCA_012934845.2). Lineage (NCBI taxonomy): Eukaryota > Metazoa > Acanthocephala > Palaeacanthocephala > Echinorhynchida > Pomphorhynchidae > Pomphorhynchus > Pomphorhynchus laevis. The sequence goes on along the minus strand of WNNJ02001021.1, from coordinate 21,424 downwards.
TAATATATTATATATTATATATATGATATATTTAATATATTAGATATTTATCTTCATATGGGAATTTAATCGATCTAAAATTTTGTTAGTAGGTATATTCGACTCCGCTGATTCAAATAATAGCAAAAATAAATGTGTCCATGATAGAAAAATTTGAGAATGGTGTCCACTAAAATGAACATACCTTCTCAAATAAAACATTATATTTCTCTTCATCTATGAGTTGTATTGAGGTAAAATTTTGATATTAGGTATACTCGACTTCGATGATTCAAATAATATGAAAAAATCAATGTGTTCGTGTTTGAAAAATTAAAAAATGTTTTTATCTCAAAAAATATTTTTAAACTTTTACTTGATATACTTATTATATGTTATGAACAATTGCCTATTGATGAGGTATTTTAAGTTTCCGGTCGTAATATGCACTACGAATTTTTATTTTTAATTTTCTTTTTCTAAAAAATTAAAAATTAAATATTTCGAAATATTATCCTCGATTAAAAGCCGATTAAGCAGTACGTATCTTACTAATACCTTCCGTTACGCAAAATTTGAGAACCGAAAAGAGGCGGTATTTTACTAAGCATTACCCTATATCTTAAAGTTAATATAAAAATACCATCAAACAGAAAATAGTAAAATGTATAAATCAGCACAATAATATAAAGAATAAATTTAAAATCATTAGAAAAAAAATTTTGTGGGTGGATAATAAATAATCTACTACGTATTAAAATAATATAACAGATAATCAAATTTAATCAGAGGAAATACAAGCTGGAAAAAGGCGGTATTTAACTTAATATGTTCCAAAATATTCATTAAATTATTTAAAATTGTAAAACCGGAAAAACGTTTTAAAAATAATTTGAAACAAATGACATAAATAAAGATGAGTTAGCCTAATAAATATTCATTTTAAAAACATGGATATGTTGGCCAGTAGCATTAAGGGACTACCTTCATTATTTACTTATATCTCTTTATTATTGCGAAACCAGATACACTCATTATAATACACTCATTATAATTTGAGTTAGCATAATAATTATCTATCTTAAAACTAAAATATTATTAAAATATTAAATTTACAATAAATAAATCAACACATTATTGCAAATAAATTTAAATTCTTACGCATAGAATATTTAGAGATGATTTGTATTAAAATAAAATTAAAAAATTGAAAAATTTATCTAAAAAATAATTTTTATCATAAAATGTTTTTACTAACTTTCACTTGATATGAAGAATATCAAATTATATGATATGAACAATTGTTTGATGATGAGTTATTTAACATTTCAGGCCGTAATATGCACTACGCATTTTTATTTTGAATTTTCTTTCTCGAACAAATTGAAAATTAAATATTTCAAAAGATGATTATCCCCGGTTGAAAACCGGATAAGCACGTACGTATCTTACTAATACGTTCCAATATGCAAAATATGAGAACAGGAAAAAGGCGATATTTAACTAAATATTTCCCCATATTTTAAACTAAGCTACTATTAAATATCATCAAACAGAAAATAGTAAAATATACATAAATAAACAAAATATTTTTAAAAATAAATGTGAAATCTCAAGCAGACATGTTTATGGATGGCTAATAAATAATATACTTTGCATTAGAATTAGATACACTAGATAATCAAATTTCATCAGATAAAATACGTTATTAGCATGTATTTGGGCCCGCTGTTATGTTGGATAGAGGAATTAGGGGCCGAAACCTGATAGCATAGCAGTTCCTCCTGATGACCTCTAATCCTTATTCTGATACAACGTATGTTATTTATTAGTCAATTCATAAAAATTGATTTTTATTTTAAATTTCACTTTTTTTATTTTAACTTGATATTGGTTTTCTTCAAAATCATTTAAATAATTTAATCGATACATATTTTAAACTAGATTAGTATAAAAATAACATCAAGCAGAAAATAGTAAAATATATAAATCAACAACATATTATTAAAAATAAATGACCCAAATCAATAGTATTCATAATCCCAATATGTAACACAAATCAATACATGACACGAATCTATATATGACACAAATCTAAATATGACACAAATCTATATAAGACAAATCTATAAATGACAAATTTATATGACACAAATTTATATGAAAAAAAACTCGTAATCACAATATATTACAAATTATTGCATTTTAAATAAAAATATTATCAATCAATTATTAATTATTATTAAATAATTTTTCAATTATAAATTAATTATTATTAATTACTAAATAATAATTTACATTATCCGAATATTTTAATTATATTATTTAAATATCAATTGTAAATTACTTATAAATATTACTTGTGAATATTAATTGATATTTAAAGTATTTTTTCGGATTCTAAAACAGTTTATTGTTAAGGAATATAAAACAGTAGTATATATTTTTTTAAATAATTTAAATAATTGTTATACAACGGGAATATCAATCACATAAATATAAGATAAAATATAAATAAGATTATAAAAATAAGATAATATGTTAAAAATAAGTTAAACCACTTTATTTAAAAATTAAATAAGTCATTTATTTAATAGAAGTCACTCAAATTAATAATGATTAAACATAGTCATTGTCTTATTCCAATTAATATTAAAAACCATGCAGCTGTAATGACTAAATAGCCGTATTTTCTAATTCTCTAAATTGAACTACCGATTTGTCAAATTATTGTAATATTGTATATAACATCTTATCTAAAAACAACGATATTTTATCTACACAGTCCTATCATAGACAGTCGTTAAATTGAAGAAAAATAGAAAGGAATGATTTTCAAATTTATAAAATAACTAATTTTTTACTAAAAAATTCATTTGTATAGCTTTAATGGTTGTATTTTTGACTAAAGCTTGCGAAAGATGGTCATAAAAGCTATTTATTTGATGCCAACTATTACTAATTGTGAAGTTAAATGTATACAAGACATAAAATGTTTGTGGTAGTAAACCACAATTTTCGATAACTACCATTTACTGCTAATGTATCATTAAATAGTTAGTATGAATTCATTTAGATTTTGTATAACGATTAAATTTGATAAATCGACTTTCATAAAAAATCGATGGAATTCGTTTAATGCCAATAAAATTACATAATATGTCGTCAAATTTGCCACGGATAACGGCAAATAATAATCCTGTTTGAATAAAATTAAAAAATATGATTTTTTTTAATTAAGAAAAGGAATTAAAACTTGAAATTTATGCTTTAAAATTCTGAAAATATTTGAAATGTAAAAATTTTTTTTAGTTAATTCTATTTTGCATACTTTCTGATGCTCTTCTTAGATCTAAAAAGTTTGATCTATTAATACGAAAAATAATATTCATAGAATAGTAAACTGCTTTAATTTTTAAAGCGTGGACATTTTTTAGTTAAATTAATAAAAAATATAAAAATCAAAATTAAAAAATTGGTAAAATTCATAAAATGTTTGTAAATTAAATAACATAATTGGTAATTAACTAAGATATTAGTTCTTAAGACTAAAGAGTTTCAATTCGTGTCCAATTCCGAACTTATCATTTCTTCTTAAGAAATATTTTTTTACAATGCAATTTATTTATTCAATAAAAAATGTACTTTTTATATTGTATTTTCTGTTCAATTTTGTTTCCCTCGAGATTAAAATGTCATACCATAATATCTATTACGCGTTTTTACTTACAAGACTATTTTTTATCTTACTCTTCTATTTATGATCTTCAAAACACTGATCGGAATTGCTCCTACAAATAGTAACTTTCGCACTTATTGGATGAAAGACGTTGTTTTATTTATTTTATTAAGCAATGTAGGTATTGCTGGAATTCAGTCAAATTTAATTCGAATATTCTATTATTTTCTCTTTAAATTTCATATGAGCTTTTACTTATCTGTGGTTTAATTACAATAACCGATATAAAAATTCAAAATAAATTTAATTTTTGAAAAACAAAGTTAAATAAACAAAGTCAAATTAAATTAACGTTATTTTAGCTGTAAAGATAATATATTTTAGTTTTTATATAAAAAAATCACAAAATATAAAAATATTTAAACGTATTAATCGTATATGAATTATATATAAATCGTATATAAATCGTATATAATTATATATAAATCGTATATAAATCGTATATAATTATATATAAATCGTATATAATTATATATAAATCGTATATAATTATATATAAATCGTATATCGTATACAGTATATGATACTGTATTTCAAATCAATTTGACCGAACAAATTGTCTTTTTTCTAATGGTGCAGCAAGCGGAATCTAAAAATAAATTCGTATTTTGTTCATCCTGATTTAAAATTCAAGATTTAAATTTTAAATAATAATTAATAAATTGATTAATTATTAATTAATCAATTAATTGATCAATCAATTGGAGACAATTAATTAATTGTCTCCAATTGTCATTAGATTGTAAATAAGGCGAATGGGCAGACTTATTTATTTCACAATTTAGATCAATTATTTCGGTGGCACGTGGACACAACATGATCAAGGATTATTCAATTGTAAGTATTTTTATCTAAGACAATTTTTAAAGCACATAAATACTTACAATTGATTAATCCTTGATAGTAGTGTGGCAACGTGCCATCGAAATATTAAATCTAAATTGTGAATTATGCATTATGTAAAAATATTAAAATAAAAAAATATATAATAAATCTATTGCTTTTTAGTTTGCGGTTGTGTAGCGTTTATAGTTTGTAAGGAAGTTTATTCTAAAGTTTAAAAGATAAACTAAAACTAAGTTACAGAAGTTTATTTAGTTTCGTTAGAAGTTTATTCAAAGTTTTTTGGAGAAATATTCAACTGCTTTCCATAATTCATATGCGGATACGATTTTTTTAAATTGAATTAATTATAACAAACAAAAATTGATAATTAAACTAGAGAAAATTCGTCAATCCTCATAAACTTCTCCAGGTCTACCGCGAAATCTGCTATGCATATCAACAAATTAATATTTCAAGTTTTGACAGTGGCCCTCAAGTCCAAAGTCTTGGCGCGAAGAGGGATTCTGCGATGAAAATATTTGCGAAGGGATGTCGATTTGACGGGTGCTGGTGAACTGATAGGAACCGGGAACATGGTAGCGCGGATCCCTTAAACAACGAGATGATGCCCTGGCTAAGTCAACGCTAAATGATTTGCGAATTTCCGACAATGATATTATATTTCCTGCCCGTTTTATCCGCCGTTCTTTCCACAATTGTCCTTATGACGAATTTTGCCGTAATTCCTGCTCTACCACTCGTCGAAAAAGTTTATGGGAAGAAACTCCCTCGCTCCACATCAACTATCCTTTCAAGGTATCGATTCCTCTTTCTCATCTAGTGATAACCGTGTTCATTGACAGGGGTTCTCTGAGAATAGGAAGGAGCATTGGAGTTGAATACGACTATGTTCATGAGGATACGACTATGATATGCGGATACGATTGTATAAATAAAATAAATTAAAAACTGGTGATCACCAGTTTATATAGAAAACTTTAAAATTTATCTTTAAAGTTAGAAATTTTCAATCCTATACGGATCAAAGATAAAAGCTTTAAAATGGGCATTTACATTACGACCATACCGATAACAGTGATTTTACGCGTTTATAATTTAAAAGAAATGAATTACTTAAATAATTTTCCAAAATTTAACAAATTATATTTTGTTTTGAAAAATGCAAAATCTTACATATGGTAATTGTGTATAAAGTTGGATTTATGAAGTTTGTGAATTAAATATGTTTTTCTAAATCAAAGCTTGATTTCTGATGCTTTGAGTGTTGCCGGTAATAGTCGTTGAAAATTTTCTTATAGAAAGAAGTTATTTCTAATTTTACGGTTGCTCTATTTGAAATAGTAACATAGACAATGGTACGAAGAAGTTCGAAAAGGATGATAAGAGTGCCTATATCATGAAATAGACAACAAATTAGTTTCTGCAGACAACTTCTCATATACAGAAGTAGGCCATCATCATCTATGTATAGATGAAGTGAAAAAACTGTGTCAATGTATATTTTTGACGTAAAACAATTTGTTTACGGTTTTGTTAATGGAAAACCGTAAATTATATATACCCATATATGGATGCTAATAAATACAGAAGATGTACATTAAAATAATTGATTTTTAAATGAACAAAATAATCTATTAATTTAAATTCTAATACAATTCGTATAATTTTGTTTAAATTTTCATTTTAAGTTTAACAGACTACACACTAAATGAAAGTCACATTTCACCATTTTATTAATAACGCAAAATTCTAATAGATAATAGTATCACTTAATATCAACTAATAATCTATTAATTAATTCATAGCAAATGAGTTATAAATTCAGTTTAGTCTGAAATACTAAAAGTTCTATGTGCATTCGGATACTTTTTGACAGCTGTATGTCTTAAATTTACTTTTATTAATTTTTGAAATTGCTAAATATTAAACTAATTTTTAATTGATATACCTGTGCAGTTATTGTTACTATTGAAATTTTGATGACTATTTTTATTCTGCACACTACTTTAATCCTATCTATTATCCAACAGCAGCACGGTACATTTCAATATTGGTGGACCTCATCAGCTACTGATCTAATATCTAAGTTTCACGCTTCAGTCCTTTTAATGTTGGCTGACGATTACTCAACTCGTCTGCTTTCATTAACATTTTAGATTTAATGATATACTTTCGTCTTACATTTTGCAAATTAAATTGAAATCATTTTTGATTTTAAATTAAATCTGCGTTGGTATTGGATCAGCAGCTGAAGAGGTCCACCAATACTGAAATGTAGCGTACTGCGGTTGGCATATGTATAAGATTAAAGTAGTGTGCAGAATAAAAAAGGCAGAATCAAAATTTTAATGGTAACAATGACTGCACAGGTATATCAACTTAAAATTAGGAAACAAACTATAGATGACTAGTTTGATAATAGTAATTAATTTCAAAAGTAGGTAGATTTTCAAATTGAACGTAGCACCTTCTACTTCCAACGCTGATTTAATTTAAAATCAGAAATGATTTCAATTAAATTTGCAAAATGTAAGACGAAAGTCTTTAATTAAATCTAATTGCCAATAAAACAGACGAGCCGAGTGATCGTCAACCAACATAAAAAGGACCGAAACGTAAATATTGGATCAGTAGTTGCTGAGGTCTACCAATATTGAAATGTACCGTACTGCTGTTGGATAATAGATAGGATTGAAGGAACGTGCATAATAAAATAGCCATCAAAATTTCAATATTAAATTAATTATTTAATATTATTTTGATTAATTAAAAATTTTTTAAATTTGACCAACTTTAAATATTAAAAATTGTCTAAATTATTGTTTGCGTTTGGTTTGATATTTAAATACACAATTAAATATACATAAATATATTAAATATTAAATTTATTTAATATACAACCAAATATATTAATACAAATAATTTATTAACTACTCACTAAATGAAAGTCACATTTTATCATCTATATAAAATCAAATTTTTTATAAATGAGTTATAAATGAGTTGGAATTGCATAAAATGTTGATATTTAAATATTCATTTTTAAATTTATAGTACAAAATAGTTATACTCAGTTAACTGCACTTTTCACTTTTTATTGTAGTCATTTTTAAATTAATATATAATAAAAATACGCAGTAAATTATTTAAATCCTAAACTTTTAATATAGCAATAATAACATTATTTAATTATGCCCTACTGATTAAAATATTTAATTTTAAATTTATACTACAAAAGACGTTGACCAGGATAACTGATATTATTAGTTCGAATGCTAATTATAGCGTTACAATTTTGGAATAAAATATTATATTGAAATGCAAGGTAGGCTAGATGTAATCAACTGGGTTACAAATTATTATAATCATATAGTTTAAATACATCAATAATATTAACTGATGATGTCATTCAAAATACAATAAATAATTCAATAAATAATTAAATAACAAAATAAATTCGAATTTAGAGTAATAAAAATACGTTGAACTAATAATGACTGATATTATTAGTTTAAATGCTAATTATAGAATTAATCTGAAATTAAGGATAAAAGAATTGAAGCACAAAAATAACTTTTTTTCTTAAATAGATTACACATTTATGGATATCACAGGGGGAAATTACTATTCGTAATAAAATTATGAATATAAATATAATATTTATATTTATAATGTTATACTTTTAATATTTGTAGTGATAGATTCAATATTGCGTTGACTCTCATGTTTTTATTTAAAACAGTTGTGTTAACATTTTTTATTTTAAATAAATTCAACTTTAAAGCTCTACAGCGCATTATATACCTATTAATACATATTATCTGCATCTTAATCTAGAAATAATAGGCAAAACTAGAAACTAATTTAAACGCACTTTTATATAAAAGGCGATATAACGATGCTAATACAAAATATTCAAATCGAAAATGAAATTTTCTAAAATGGCCTTACATTAAATTTTTTAGCGAATTATAATTCGCTAAATCATGGGTTGCAATTTTATAAAATTGCAACCCATGATAAAATGTATACGTGAAAAAATGTATACGTGATAAAATGTATATTTAAAATGTATGCGTGAAATATATGAGATATATATAAATATATATAAATATACACTTAAAATTAAATTCAAATAATCATTTAAATTTGTATTATCTAATATATTATATTAATATATCATATTGTATTAATAAATTAATATATAAGATATAATGTATAATATATTTATGATGATTGAATATCAATTACGCCAGCGAGAAATATAACATTCAGAAATAAGGTAGACAAGTTAACATACAAGGTAAATAGTTTGATCTGATATAATAAAATGAAATCAATTCATTAGAGTTTCTATTAATTAATTTATTTTAGGAAATCACCTGTACAACATCATGATATAGGACCATGATGTGTATATGAAAGACCAAAATAGTCAATTTAGGTGGTGTAAGTATATTTGTGTTAAATTGTGTCATCTTAGAAAAGTCAGTTAAGTTTTGCAAAGTCAGATGTGTTTTTGAACACGCCATCAAAGTAAACCTAATTTTAAATTGGATCAATTTAAATTAGACACACATTACCGAATAACAAACCTGAGATTAGTCATTCATGCACCGTAATTATTAGTTGCAACACATAATGAACAAAAATCTTGCCAACAAAGCCGAAGAAATATTGTCATTTCTTCTAAAATGAAATCTATTAGAGGTAATGTTTTAATTACAAGAAAAAGATCACATCAGAATTTCTTAAATGGTATTTCTTAATACCATCCAAATAAGCTCTGAAAATTCAATTGGTGTATTTTTGTATTTAAATATCAAACAAGATAAAAAATTGAAAAAATATAAAATATTGTAAAAAATATTATTTTTTAAAATTCTATTTAAAATTGTGTTGGATAATATTATATTATATTTCAAATATTATATTCGAATAATCTTATATTCGAATTATCAAATAATTTGATAATACTTTTGGATAATCTGATAAAATTTGTGAAAATAATATAATACATATATTATAATACATAATATATATTTTTTATATAAATAATGTATATATAAATATTAAATTATATCCGATTATGTACAAATTAATATATACAAATATCAAAGTATATATGATTATGTATAAATAATATAAATAAATTTTTATCTAATTAATCTACTAATTGCATAATTATATTTTGACAGTGTATTTTATTTTGATTATTTAAACGATCACAAATTTCAATTTTAAAATGTTCAAGTAGAAATTTAAACGAATTAATTAAATAGATTAATGACCTAATTGATTAACGTATTTTTCCAATTATGGCGAAATACCGAATTGTAGTGTAATAAAATTTGTGATTAATTTAATATTAATAATTAATATCATCTAATAATTTTAGTGTAATAATTTTAGTGTAAATATTTATACATTTATATATTTATAATATGTACATATTAATGGCTTTATAATGGCGTTTAGTTTGTTTTCTCTGAATAGAATAAATATGGGGTATTTTAGTTTACAGTGATTTCACTTTTTTATTTCTGTTGGAAGTATAAAGAATTTAATAGTAAAATTAAATGTAAAAATCATATGAAATGGTAACACTTTTAGACAATATACGAAACGTCAACTATAAGCATTTTCTGATGCTATTTAAGAATCAAAAGGTTATTTTTTGAAACTATTTAATAGCTGTATCTGTATTTTAATCGGATGGGCGAATATATTTAAGTACACATAACGAAAATATCAAAATAATTTCATTTTTGTAAAAGTAGATAAAATTTTACAATAATAGGAACATCAAATGTTCGGTAATGCTTATTACATTTCAATCGTGCATGTTAAGTATGTTCACTAGGCACGCGAAGAGTATAAAAGCCAGCATGTATTTGGAAATGTCCATGAGCGTATTTGATTCACTCTTCTTAACGTTTCTGGGACAAGTGTCCAGCTCTGCAACACTTTGATTCATTAGGCTGTGCAGCTGTGCATTCCTTAAGCAAAGACAAGTACCTCCTCGCAATATCTGCTTTACCTGCCTATTTAAGTCTCCAACACAGAAATAATTTCCTTTAGACGAAACGGCCCATTTTGAATGATCAGATGTATACCGAAATGTGAAATTTTTGCCTAATATAGTAACATTATTCACATTGATTACCATATGCCGATCTCCATCACATATTGACGGCATTCCTGGATCGGGCCCGTGTCGCCAAGTTTCCACGTACAAGTCAGCGTTCAGGTACGAGGCTACTAAGTTCGAATAGATATCAATGTTTTCATCGAATGATTTTGCAAATGCTCGTATTTTAGTGTTCTTGTTAGTAGTTAAAACCACTGATATCTGGCCGGATGACTGGTTTCCATTCGAATGACGGCTGTGCAATCCAAACTGTTTCTTTATATATTGTGGATTAGCGTAAGCAAACAGATCTAGAACTGTCTCACTGTTTACCAAAGAAATACATAATATGCTTTGGCCGTAATTCTCAGCTGTATTTGGATACTGCCAGTAACTAGCGTTGAACATTGGAAAGCGAGGTATACTGTGAACCATCCAAAAACCATGACCTCGTCTATCGTAAGCTAATATACCTTTCATGTGGCCGTGTTTTTGTTCTAAAAGATTTTCTGGTTCATTTTGATGTGTTTCTTTACCTGTATCTTTTTGATCATTGTAAAGCAGTAAGGTCGTATACTCATCCGGATTAACAATTAGTGCTTGGCTCAATGTTGCACGAAGTGGGGAATTGACATCGTCGATTTCACTGGTTGGAAAATTCCATTCCTGCGGGTTACTCGAATATATAGACGCATATGCTTTTCCAGACTTTACTTGGTCTTCATTTGTATGATGGGCTTCTGGTAATTTATACAGGAAAAACCATTCCTCACCAATACCCTTATCGTTTAAGCAAGTTAATTCATCGTCCGCGTTGTAATTAAGAGTGCTTACGACAGCATAAAATAAGTAAAAAACACGGAAAAAAACGTTTACCATCTTATACTTGAATTCTGGTTTTAATACGATTTTTTATTATATATATAGCTTGTTCAGTTGGTTTATGCTTTTATTAAGTGATGATATCTTAATTAACGTACATCTCTGATGACAAATCACTTTCGAAAATTACTTTATTGTCAAAACCGACATAATAAATGGGCTTTGTTCGATTTTTAATGACGAAGTGCTAAATAAGATTTGAACTAATTGACTTATGCAATAACATTTGATTTATATCGTTTAAGAAAATATGCTTTGATTAAGAAAATGTCTTTGATTAAGCGATACTTACAGAGAAATTTTAAGATCTAATGATTATCAATGCGCAACATTAAGGTCTGAAGAACCTTAATGATTTATTATATGACAGCAGCTTTATCGCCAAATCTCTATGGTACAACAGCACTGAAAGAATTCAACGTAATTTCTTTGTCAACAAAGAACATTTTGAAGTTTATAATGTTTTGTTTCAATAAACGAAAATATTTAATGGAAAGAAATTTTGAAAAAATTCTAATAAATTTTTTATTATCAAATAAAAAATGAAATGAATGTGAAAATCTAGAAAAATAAGTAAAGTATTTAATTTGAATGCAAAAAGCTGTTTCGCTACATTCATTTAACCACCCATTGGAACATGCGAAATTGACTATTTCTTTGAAAACAATTGTATTGTATTTAAAAGCATTTTATGCAATCTCGATGAAGAGGGAAGTATAAAATAACTACATTAGGACACTATAAGTATTGCTTTTTTAATTTCATTTTTATTTATATTTCAATGGTAAATCGAGATAAATAAATCATACATTATAACACAAGTCACATTAATAAGATATCAATCTTTTGAAAAGATATTACCAAAGAGTTACCTATGTATAAAAATTTCAAATAATGATAAATGTGCTGTTTTGAGAATTCACGTTTAAAAAAAATCGTATAACAGAGAATTTGCACATTGTATTCATCAGCGATTATCCATATTTAATATTAATTGCGCTTTAAGCAAATAATGCGCAGAAATATTTTGTGTTTTAAGCTTTAGTTATATCTGGTTAGAAATGAAAATAGTAAAAAAGCAGAAGGCATCAGTACAACAATTTAATTACTGTTATATCATATGCATAAGTTAAAACCTAAACAATAGAACTTGATCACATCTCCACATTCCATTATTTAGTCCGTAAATGACATTTCGTACCCAATTACATTTATATTAAACCCAATTACATTTATAATAAGATTGCGTTGCTAAAGTTAATATATATTGTTCCAAATTTAAAATATTGATTTGATAACAAAAATAAATTCAAAAATAAATATTTTGAAATTAAACAATTAATTAATATTTATAAACTTATAACCCTGTCGCTTATCAAACCATGTTGTTTATCAAACCTAGTCGCCTTACAAACACTTTCGCTTATTAAACTATATCGCTTATCAAATTTATCGCATATCAAACCCAATCGCTTATCAAATCCTGACACATATCAAAACCTTTCGCTTACTAAACACTGTAACTTATCGAACAATGTCGCTTATCAAATCCAATCGCTTATTTAGTACATTATTACTTTCCGTGCTAGTTTACACGGATTTTAAGACTCTCCCCCCTTTTGTTCAATATACTTGCGCTCGTAATTTTTGCAAGAATACATTTTATTCAACCCTGTGTTTGTCTTTTGGGTTAATTCTTTTGGGTTTATTTTTGAAACTTCTCGATAAACTTGTTGGGCATTTGTAGAATCCTACAATCTTTTTACTGACGATATGTTTCTTCGTTAAAACTTCGTTTTAATTCGTTTGTCACCTGCTGTTCCTAAAAGTGGCAACTTAGAAAACTTTATGTAAATAAATTGTCCCAATAAAGATAGATGATGATGTGGTGAATGTAGCAAACTATGCCATTTTTTATTTATTAGCAATGAACTGCAGAAGGTCAAATGTTCCAATAAATGTGATCTTGGCGATAAAGGGCTTGAAGAATGACTCACATTTGGCCAACTAAAGAGAATCACTGGTTTCCATGAGCACGGCTATTTATTAACAGGCGGGTGAACATTTGATAGGAAATACTATGAAATATATACCATTATAAAATATCCAACAGCTCTGCGGGAGAAAGCTCAATCAACGATTTCTTTCTCTGAAAGAAGCTGAACAAATATTATAGTGAGATTACTGGAATGTTGATCGAATCACTCGTATCCTTCATTCTTATATTTAGCATCCAAAATACACAAGCTTGGAGAATGTATGTGGCCTATTATTTTATAGTATAATTCAAACACTTATGATTTAGCCAAAGAAATCAACAAACGTCTATAATGATGCCAGATCATGTGGCTGTGAACTTTCCAATTATAACAAGAATTGAGGGCAATGAATAGACAGTTAGTAATTAGTATTAGCCGAATATTAATAGCCAATTTAAGTTCATTGCATTAAAAGCTTTCCAATATAATATACATTTAAGCTTTTATTTTCCAAACATAAAGCTGATATTTTAAGCGTATTAAATCCGTAGACTCAGTTAGCTGAATTGATTACTAATTTTATCTAAGTAATATTAAATAATTAAAAGTTTTTATAAACGGTAAAATTTCTCTTGTCACACGGATTTGATAATAACGGATCTTCGTTCTAGAGCGGATACGAAAAATATACATTAGCTATTATGATATATAATCAAATTACATGATATAAAATACATAATTGGGGTGTATTTGACCTCATCATATTTGGATGATGAGCATCTTCCCAAACCTGATAACACTGCAGTTCCTCCTAATGACCTACTATTTTATTCTAAAATGGTAGTATACTTTCTATTAATTAATTTAGTTTAGTATAAACGATGTAACGTCAGTAGAGCGATCTGATTTTTATATTTCGCTACATCATAAGAAATAATAATTTTTATCACAAACGGTGTCCATAAGTATTCCCCTCATTTTAAAATTTTCAATTTTTTAAAAATTCCAACTTTAAATAATGAATAAAATCAATTTTAGAATTTCGTTTGCAAATTCTTAAAGAAATTTTAAATAGCGACAAAACCATGAATGCTCAAGTAATTACTTTTAAAATATACTATGTAATTTTAAAACTTCTTGCATGGGTATGTTCAGTCTTTATATTCAATATAAATGATATCTACTTTGGATATTAACTATGCAAGGTGATTATATTTACTTTAGTTCCTCCATATAACCCACCATCTTTATTCTAAAGATAGTGTATACGATTTTACCGTACGTTTGACATTATTGCTTTTCTGCGTACATTAATCCCTAGGTTCGAAACGGCATTTTCAATATTCACTGTTGGTATCTACTTAGCTTTTTGGTTAACACCATTTAACTTTGTATATAAAAACTAAATTTAATGCTTTCATATTATGCTTAAATTTCAAGATTTAAATTTCATTAATATTTATTATAAACATGTCTTTGGTTCATAAAAATACTGTGTATTAAAAACTTATTTTAGAGGATAATTACATTTATAAAAATATATAGTACAAAATATGTAGTTTTAGTTAAGCGATCTGATTGTGTCGCATGTATCCCAACTCTTTAAATTTAGTTTAAATTATAAAATATTACATTTTAATAGCCATTAAAATTTCAATTTCGTTTATATGAACTTTGGTTTTAAACAAAAAGTTTTTTGATGATTTATATATTTAACTATTTTCTGTTTGATTGTTTCTAAACTTAAATAACTGAGATAATTGTTTCTAAATTTAAACCACTACGTTCATAAATAATTTATTAATATAAACCGAGAAAAATTTTATTGAACATTTAAAAGCACTACATATAAACAAAGGTTTTATTGAAATTTTGTAATTTTAGATTCCAATATAATATAGGTATAGTTTTAATATCTGATTCAATTTTTATACCCTTTTTTATCCATTATATAACAATGACTTGTAATAATTGTTTCTAAATTTAAATTACTACATTCATATGTTGTGTTTTTCTAAATTAAAAGAAGACAAAGTTATTACTAGCTTTATCAATAGTTGTTATTATATAGTTATGCTTTAATTTAGTAAGTTCATATACAAATCTTTATTAATTTGATCTTTCCTTTTATAATTGTTTGTTATTTTCATTTTCTCTCTAATTTTATCTAATATATAAGTTTTCCAAATTTGAATCTTTGATTTATTTAAGCTTCCACTATTAATCAGCCTACCAAAGTAAGCATTTAAGTCATTATATAAAGAATTGTAAATTTTATTTTTATTGTTATTATTTTGCAGCAATGGATCTTCTAGACAATGAATCTAATGATGGCGTTCCTTTGCAACTAGAGGATGTGATTGGTTCTTAAACTGTTCGGTAATTATTACTCGACAAGCACCCTGTACCGATCCCATTAGATCCTAATTCAGTTAACTGGTATTTCCCAATCACAGTTCCAAATTTGTACCCTGTAATTTTGATTCAATCGATAGTGAATTGATCGTTCGTATGGCTAAACGTGTTAAAGGTGGAGCAGGTCCCTCCGGCATTGATGCAGAGTCATGGCTACAGATGTTAACTAAGTTTGGTCACTAATTTGCTGAATTGACTGGAGTTTTGTAAACGTTCGAAAAATCTTTAGCTACTGAGCTTATACCTACTAATATTATAAATGTATTGGTTTCAAGCAGATTAATAGCCTTAACCAAAAAATCGGAAATAAGGCATATTATTGGCGACGTTAGTAGAATAATAATGTCGAAAGCCATTCTTTCTATAATTTCCAATGATATTCAAGAAGTGTGCGGACGATTGCAAGCGTGTGCTGGTCAGCGAGCTGGAGTGGAGTGCGTCACACACGCAGTTAGCGAATGCCTGTTAAAAGCTCCCGAGGCAGTTCTTTTCACTGTCTATGCAGATAATGCATTTAACAGAATAAATCGAAACGCAGCTCTCGCTAATATATCACGCATTTGTCCCTCTGTATACCATAATACACAATTTTTACGATAACCCTTCAATATTTTCAACTGATGACAGTTTCATAACATCCCAAGAGTGCTTTACGCAATGTGATGTACTTGCTATGCCAGCTTATGCCGTAGCAACTCTGCCATTACTGTTGAACATTACCGAGGAGTTTCCTCACATCAATCAATTCTGGTACGCGGATGATGGCAATTTAGCAGGTGAACCTCTGCAAATTTACAAGGCTTTCAAATTCTTGTGACTCCAGCCGTGCTTTCGGATTTCATGTCAACAGCAACAAATGTGTGCTAATTACTCCCGAAAATGCAGATAGTACCCGTGAACTTTTTAATGATACGGGAATCGACATTGTTGTCGATGGCACATTAGTACTCGGTGATCGAATTGGAACATATGATTATATAAATAAATCAAATCAGCTAACTGAGTCTACGTATTTAATATAATTATAAACTAAACAAAACAATAATGCTAAATCAAAAAGTAATAATTAAATAATAAAATTAATAATTGTTTTTAGATTTTCTATTATTTAAATCAAGTTAAAATAAAAATTGAAATTTAAAATAAACGTAATTTTTATGAATTGACTAATAAATAACGGACGTTGTATCAGAATAAGAATAAGAGGTCATCAGGAGGAACTGCTATGCTATCATATTTCGGCCCCTAACTCCTCTACCCAACATAGCAGCGGAGCCAAATACATGCTAATGATGTATTTCCTCTGATAAAACTATCTAGTATCTTATTCTAATACAAAGTATATTATTTATTATCCATCCATAAAAATTTGCCACTTAAGAGTTTAAATTTATTCTTTATATTATTGTGTTGAATTATATATTTTACTATTTTCTGCTTGATGTTATTTTTATAGTAACCTAGTTTAAAATATGTATCTATTAAATTATTTAAATGATTTTGAAGAAAACCAATATCGTTACATATTGTTGCAATTCTTAAAATTTCATTATTTAATGTATTATATTTTATATTATATGGTATGCATAAATGCTCATGCAAAAATATGTTTCTTGTAAATTTAAATGTCATCTTTACGATATAAATTAATAGTAGTTTTAGTTAATGTTAATTTAATGTTCATATCTAGATATACACCTTCTTTATCATTAATATTGGTTTTGTTAAGAATAAGGCTTTCTGGATAAATTTGTTCACTAATTGAATAAAAATTAATAGAATTAAATACACATTAAAAACAACGGAACAAAATATCTCTAAATATTGCTCATTAGTAAATCGTCTTGCTGATGTGGGTATTCTTGATTTGCAGGTAAGCTGTGCTGGTATGACCAGATCACTTCAGCATAAATGGTATCACTTACAACGAACCACAAACTTTTCAATTGGTAGCTTCGATGATCTCAATGCCACCATTCAGAAGCGTTTTGAGAAGCTTTTTAATTTAAAATTGCCTGACGACGATTACTTATGGCCATTATTTTTCCTTCCGTTAAGACTAGGTTGTCTAGGTATTGCTGAGTTACGTTTTACTGTGATAAAAGAGCATAAAAACTCAAAATTTACATGCCTTCCATATTTAAATGGCTAATACGGTGTGGACCTGATAACTGAGTAGCCTAAACGCAGTGCCCTTATAGCACTTCAAAGATTGATCTTCAAAAATCATTGCTTAGAGATCGAGTAGCTAATGTTGGTGACAATTTGTTACGTATTATGGAACATCTACAAGTCAAAGGTGCCTCGTCATGGCTCTCCACATATCCTACGAGTGATCGTTGGACTCGAGTTAGCAATGTAGAATTTCGTGACGCACTTGCAGCTCGATATCATAGACAACCAATAGACACGCCCTCTCATTTCCCTTGCGGTGAACATTATTCTCTGGCTAACTCACTTACCTGTCCCACCGGAGGTCACTCATCGATAAGGCATGGTTCGATTCGTGATTTCATTTCTAAAACCATAACAGAAATATGTGATAATGTCCAAAAAGAGCCAACACTACTGCCAGTAAATTCTAGTATTCATTTCGAGCGCATATCTACATCTCGCGCTCATGATGCACGTTTGGATATCGTCTGATGTCGCTTTTATGGAGTCGTTCGGAGCGAACTTTATTTGATACTGGCGTTTTTAACGTTTTCGCTACGCTCAACCTATCGAAATTTGCTGAGGCTGCTTTTACATACCACGAAACACGTAGTCGCTAAGTATCAAGAGACAGTAGCTGCCATAGAGTGCGAATTTCACACACACCTATCACTAACACACCTATCGTGTTATCATGTTTTTGTGGAGGAGTAAAATCATCTGCAATATTAATTCAGAAAATCGCACAGAAAATGACAATAAAACACAATCATCCCTACTCAGAATAATCGACAAAATTACGGTCAAAGATTGGAATTCAGTTGGCTCGTTAAATTTCGATGTGTATTCGCGGTCCTCGTTCTGCTCGGCATCGACCTGCAAACTCAATGAACTAAAATTTATAGTATAACGGTATTTGTTTCATGTGTCCCCTATTTTGTTTGTAATAAAAGAATTTTATATAAAAAATTATTATAAAAAAATTAATAACAATAAATTAAATTTTATTGTTAATACCCTTTTGAAAGCATTTTCTTTAATTCACCATTTTAAATTAATTCTCAATTATGTGTAAATGTTCATTTATTTTATCAAAATTTAGACTTTTGCAATCGCATTCTGTTTCCATAATATCATCATTACATATTGATTTCAATTCTTTATTATAATTACACATTTTTCGTTCAAATGGCGTTAACATTTTATACCTTATTTTAGGAATGTATTTACCTAAATCTGATCCTATTATTTCTTTACCTTTAGAATTTTTTAAATGTAATAATTATTTATTATTATTCAATTTCTATAATTCTTCTAATATTAAAAATCATATTACCAAATATTTTATTTATAATTTTATCTAATATATAAGTTTTCTAAATGTTTATCTTTGATGTATTTAAGCTTTCACTATTAATCAACTTGGCAAAGTAAGCATTTAAGTCATTATATAACGAATTGTAAATTTTATTTTTGCCGTTGCTATTATTTAATCTATATTTATACCCTTTTGATAGCAAATTTCTTAATTCACAATTTTCAATTTATTCTAGATTATGGGTACATATATGTTCATTTATTTTATCAAAACTAATACTTTTACAATTGCATTCTGTTTCCATTATGTGTCTGATATCATCGTTACATATTGACTTTAATTCTTTATTATAATTACAAATTTTTTGTTCTAATGGCGGCAACAACTTATACCTTATTTTAGGAATATATTTACTTAAATCTGATCCTATTATATCTTTACTTTTAGAATTATTTAAGTCTACCTATATTTACATTTTCTATCCATTTATTAATGAATTTAATGGTCAGTGTATATTTCTATTGTTATTATAAACATTTTTTGCCCGATTTTAGTATTTTATATTACAATAACTGTTTATTATACAACTTAACCTATCATAATCGTTACTTAATCTTTGGTTTATTGAACAAATGATATCTTTAGAAAAACTTCTTATATTTACATAAAGATATTTTAGCTTATTATCTCTTAAAAGTTGTTTTAATATTTATAATTGTTCATATATACATATTTTTAATATTTTATTTTCCTTATTCCTTTTATCGCCGACTTCTTAACTTGCGTTTAACCGGATTATGAGAATATAGTTGTTTATTATTTACTATACTACTTCTGCCAATTCTTGTATCAAGTCATTCAATCCTAATGGGTTCATGGAATTAAGCGTTTTAATCTAAAAATCTTCTATTTCTAATATTTTTTGGTTTAATATTGCCTTATTTTCTTGAATTATGTTCGATTATCATGTCCTATTAATCTCATATGCTTATGAAATAAAATCATATAGTTCGGCTACTGGTGACTCAATAGTAGCCCAAAGCGTACTAAAATTGTACGTATTTATATTTTGAAAATATATTCTTTTTGTCTGTTCTAAAAATTCTTTTGTAGAATTAATACTGAAATAGTGTTTTATACCAATATTAATTCTGATTACCTTGCAATATTTTTTGAAGTGTGCTTTAATTACCCTTAGTATTTTATTCATATAAACAGAAAGTGAGTTTAATGTACAATCATTAATCATCAATCATTTAATCACTACATATGAACCTAGTTTTTTGGTATTTTTATGTAATTTTGGATTCCAATATAATATAAGTATAGTTTTATTATCTAATTCAACCTTTATACCCTTTTTATCCATCATAGAACAGTGACTTGTAATAATTGTTTCTAAACTTAACTCACTACATTCATATGTCGTGTTTATTTATAAATCATTATAATTAACTTCTTTCATCAGTATATCATAATAAAGCTTTTTGCATATGAAGACAAAGTTATTACTAGCTTTATCAATAGCTGTTATTATATAGTTATCCTTTAATTTAGTAAATTCTTTATACATATCTTTATTAATTTTATCTTTCCTTTTGTAATTGTTTGTTATTTTCATTTTATTTTTAATTTTATCTAATATATAAGTTTTCCAAATGTATATCTTCAATGTATTAAAGCTTTTACTATTAATCAGCTTACTAAAGTAAGCATTAAGGTCATTATATAACGAATTGCAAATTTTATTTTTATTATTATTTAATCTATATTTATACCCCCTTTGATAGCATTTTCCTTAATACACTATTTTCAATTAATTCTAAGTCAAACATTAATCATATTACTCTATTAACATTTTATGATATTAACATTATATGGTTAATCATTTCTTCAATTAATCTTTGATTTTTCACAAATGATTTATTTAGAAAATAATATATACTTAATAATATATTATTTATTCTTAAAATAAATAATAT